>JBBPKT010000869.1:0-12877 GCA_038089395.1 Pulveroboletus frians
AGGGCACCGGCATGCGATATCAGGCTATGCGTTCATCCTTGATGGTGGCGCTATCTCGTGGTCATCAAAGAAACAAGAGTTAATCACTCTCTCCACCACGGAGGCTGAATATGTTGCCGCTACGCACACTGCAAAGGAAGCTATATGGTTCCGACGTTTTTTCAGTGAAATATTTCAGCTGCTCACGACTCCGACAACCCTCTACTGTGATAATCAATCTGCCATAGCACTCGCTAAGGATGGTGCATATCACGCACGTACCAAACATATAGATATACGGTACCATTTCATCCGCTTCGCCATAGACAAAGGACACTTACAATTAATTTACTGCCCAACTGCTGAGATGCCAGCTGACACCCTCACCAAGGCACTGCCCAATGTAAAAGCAAAGCATTTTGCTGCAGCATTGGGACTCTGTGTCCTTTGAGGGGGAGTGTTGGAATGTGCGCTCGGTCTATACCATATTACATAAGCTTATCGTTACACTCGAGTCGTACACTTCTTTCCCACCTCAGTAACCACTACACTGTTACTGAGGTGAGACACTCCATTCTTAGTATTCTACTCATACTAACAAGTACCTAGTATCATACCTTTCCATAGGTACTTGTTCATTAGTAACCACTACACTGTTACTGAGTCTCATACCTTTCCATACAAACCCCTGTCAATCACAACCGAGGTCAGTGAGTTCACAGGCATCTGCATTCCACCTGCACCTCCATTTATACCAATGGATTTGACATCAATGGTGCACGAGGGTGATTTCTTCTCTGGTACGCAGATATCATTTCTCTAGAATTACAAACTTATAAACAGCTTGCCTCTGGACCCAAGATAAGCCAAGGATACCAACTCCACCACCATTTCAACTCCACCAACCATGAACTGCAGATACAATCAGACAGGCAATAGCAAGTGCTCGTGTGCCTATGCCCCCTCCATTTCAACCCATTCTGAATCATTCAGCAAAACATCAGGTCGATGTACTCTGCATCCTGACCCCTCCACCTTTCAGACCGAGCAAAGATTGACCCATGGCCAAGGCCCCTGCCACTACTTCAGTCATGAAATCGAATGTACAGCCAGGCTAGCCACGACACATACAAAAACAACAAGTGCCAAATTATCAACTCATGTTGAAATCTCGGGATGCCAAGCAAGGTCAGCATTTTCATATTGCGGAGAGCATGCTCCACCATGAGGCAAGATAGGAGAGGAGGGAAAACCTCAATAGAACTATCAATGGGCTTCGTAAGTCAGCTATCATCCTCATATTTAAGTCCTAAATTATTTCATGTTATCCTTATGCAGTGGGTTCAAGTAATAATGCAGAACACATTCAGCTTGCCAGAGATGGAGTAAATATTTCAGAGGTCCCAGATTTTGGTGTGTAGCAATATCTCAATTGATATTCTTTTCTGATATTCATGTTGCCAATGTGCTTAGTCTTTGTATCCGCAGCAGAGATTGATGGTATGGTTAACCGCAGGGACCATGTAGCTCATAGGCCAATCGAGCATCCACTTCTCAGTGTGGCCATGGATATGGCCACTTCAAAGTTCATTGCGACATCACAGCACAGGGTGGAACTTATGCAGACACAGGTAAGACTTTTGGATATTGTCAGAACCACGATTTCTTCAACATCTTCTTCACGTCTATTACGATACTTCACGTCCTTACCTTAACCCCACTTCCCTAATTCACCGATTACTTTAGCATTTCCTTCATCATTTCACTAATTCGGGTCTAGGCTACCCTCATTTGCATCACTCCATTCCACCTACGTCAAGTCTAGCCTATTGACACGACCTCTGACATCATTCCATATTTATGACGTCACACTACGTCATTCCATTTCTATTTATCACCCGCTTACTTATATTTCACACCCGATCGTAGACCGATCACATTAACCTATTTATATCCATAGATCGTTGATCCGTCACTCATCCCCGGGTCAAGGGCTTCGCTCGGATCTTAACCAGATCTCGATCGTTGCTTAGGGCTTAGCAAGCATTAGGGTTAGAATACCTTATATAAGTAGTACATATCCTGTAATTAGCCTTCGTTCTTGGAATTCTCATCGCTGTAGGTCATTCTCTGTGTGTGTGCCATTGCCGCACCTTAGTCTGTCTTATGGTTTCGGCCTCACTTGCTTCTCACTTTGAGTTGCTTGTGTTGTTCCTGATAGATATGTTGGAGTATTTATGACAGCAGCATGTGTAAAATATCGGTACTAAGGATGAGTGTCATATCCGCTCTGATCTCTGAGTCTCCGGACCTGTCACTCCTTCTCTGTCCCTCCGTAATCCAGACTTCGTCCTTTTGCATCAGACTCCGTCCTCCTATTATCGGACTTCCTTCACTTTCCTTATTTAGTATTCCCTTTGTACCTTTGACCCTCCATTCCTTAGTTACGACCCTTGGTATCATCCCTTAGACCCTTCGCCACACCATATACTCCCACTACGTATGTTCCCCATCCCCATATGCTTCCCCTTTACCCGACGTACCTTTCCATACGATCCTCCATTTCTCCATCCGAACTCCGGACTGGACTTCAATATATAAGCTTCCTGTACTCCGTTTCTGTACCCCCAGTACGAATATCAACTCAGTCACCTCCTGTCTCTCGTCTGACTCTCTTCTCTCTCCTCTCTTCCCCTCTCTCCTACAAAATACGAGGACAGAGCCTAGGCAAGGGCGCAACACATAAGTCCTGCGCCAACGTCCTCCTAGGTACCCCCTTGCCACTCCGAACTCCGTTCGTCCTCCTTATGAACTTCATGTACTAACCTTCGGAACTCCATTCAGACTTGAGTCTGGAGGAACCGGACTTGACAATGAGCACATATATACTGTATATACATATATGATGTGGGAGGATTATTTAGGTTGCCCTGGGGGTGTGTTAATTGATATTTCCCATCTGGAGCCACACTGCATGGAGCGTTGGCTTGTCCAATAAATTTACCAAGCACAGTCTTTCAGAGAATATGAATCTTAGTCTATGCCACACTAGAATTGGCCTACCAGATGCATTAGCATCAGTTCACTCATCCACTAGGCCTATGGTTATTATACATCAATCTCGGTTTCATACTGCCAGATCCTGTCAGAACTGTCACTTCTTCTCTCCTACTCACCCTTATCTTATCACATCACATGACTTCCTCTTATCTCATCTTATCTCGAACCTTCCAGAACATTCCATCTATGATGTCATCGCTTATATAATCATTCCATCGCATTCTATGAAGTTCCATTGTCATCACACATACAAACAGTAGTTTAGTATATAAGTAGGTAGTCGCCTGTACAGTATCCTCACGCTTGGAATTCTCATTCTTTGGTCTCGCGCTTCTCTCAAGTGTGAGCCTGATAGATCCAGCCCTTAGTTAAAAATGGAGTCAACCCCATTCACCCCTCCTGGGCCTTCTATCTTCTACCTGGGCAACTTAAACTTACCCACTTGGGCCCCTTCATATATGCCCAGGTCAGTTTCATTCACACCCCATCAGGGATGCTTGTGCCCATCGAGGTGAGTCACACCCACCAGCTAGATCAGTCCCATCCACCACCCATTGGGGATTTCCATATCCATTGAGATAAGTCACACCTACTCCTCTCAGGCCCTTCGTTTGCACTGAAATCAGTCCCACCCCAACTAGGCCATCCATATTCATCAAGGTGATTCACACCTGCATACTCAGGCCCAGTCGTATACACCAAGGTCAGTCATATCCACCTCACTCAGGCCCTCCATATTTATCGAGGTGAGTCACACCCACCTACTTGGGCCTCATTGTATACACCGAGGTCAGCCATATCCACCCCACTCAGGCCCCTTTGTATATACTGAGGTCAGTCACATCCACCCCACTTAGGCCCTCCATATTCATTGAGATGAGTCATGCATACCTACTCGGGCCCCTTCATATACACTGAGGTCAGCCATATCCACCCCACTTGGGCCCTTTATATTCATCGGGGTGGGTCCCATCCACCTCCATCAGGAATTTCCGTGTCCATCGAGGTAAGTCAAACCCACCCATTCAGGCTCCTTCATATACACTGAGGTTGGTCACATTTACTCCACCTAGGCCCTCTGTTGTTGCATATGCCTTTTCAGGCTCGTTTTAGGCAACAGTGCCACCTTACATAATCACAGACAGTGTCTTAGCATACCGCTCAGAGTTGGTCGCACCTCAGTCTTCTACCAATAGAAGCCTGAGGTGAGACACTTAGGTTTACCATTATTGACATTATACTAATGCTACTTAGTCTCTCCTTTTAGTCTTGGTTGAGGTAACTCTGCAACGAAAGGTTATGAGCCCCGCTTTGCTCTAACCACCCAACATACGAGACAAGTATAACCACTAGTAGCCCAGAACCCAGTACCAACATGTCAAACAACCCTCCTTCCGCCTCCTCTGCACCATGTATCATTGCTTCAATTGCCACAACCACCTCCACATCTTCAAGCAGAGTTGTCACTGCCTCGAGCTGACTCTATGATATCCCGTCTCTAACAGACGATGGGTCAAATTACCAGATGTGGAAGTTCTGTGTCCAACAGGTTCTCCAAATCCGAGGCCTATGGGATGTTGTTGGTGGCAGCGACACCACTGCACCAGATGTAGCCACGCTCCCAGATGAACATGCTGAATGGTCCCTAAAAGACCGTGAGGCCCGTGCACAAATCACTCTGACACTCAAGGATGAACTGCTCAGCGGGGTGATGTATGCTTCATCAGCAGCACAGACCTGGAAAAAGCTCAGCGAGCGATATGAAGGAAAAGGGAAGCAGACGATTGCCTACCTGATTGGGGAGCTTTTTCGCGGAACCTTAGTAGAGGACAGTCTGATGGAAACCCAATTGAATGCAATGCGACAGAAAGTGCTCATTCTGAGCACGCTGGGACAACCACTGGACAATTCGCTAGTTGCCATAGCGATGGTAATCTCACTCCCCCAGTCCTATTCCACCCTTCGCACTATCCTCATATCAACGAATGACAAGTTAACTGTTGACACCGTGATATATCAGGTCCTCATTGAGGAGAGGACACGGCAGGGTTCAAGCTCGCACTCTGTACTAGCAGCGAAGGCCGGTGACCAAAAGTCAAAGGGAAAAGGGAAAGGCAAGGGCTGCAACATGTCAAAAGTCTGCTGCTACAAGTGCAAGGAGCTGGGTCATACGAAGGACAAGTGTACCCAAAATGGAAAGGACAAGTTGAAACCTGCAGGAGGCTCCAAAAAGGATAAGAAGGGCCAGACGACCGAGAAAACAGACCTAACGGCAAAGGTTGCACATGTGGCTGAGGAGGAACCACTCAGATTGTTCATGGCACGAACTGGTCCGGCATTGAATCCAACTGAATGGATTATCGGCTCAGGTGCCTTGGCACATATGTGTTGCCAGCAAAGGTGGTTTACCTCATACAAGACCTTGGAACTGTCAGAACCTGTCGTCATCAGGGACGGAAGGTCCATAATGGCCATTGGCAAGGGACAAGTTGAGTTGGACATGCACAAGACCTACAGTAACGGTCAGACCATGCTGCGCGATGTTTATTTTGTGCCAGACTTGGATGCAAACCTCATATCTGTTCCTCGCCTCACGTCTAAGGGTTTGCAAGTCGTCTTCGACTCCAACACTTGCAAGGTCACGGCAGGTGATACTCTCGCTGCAGCAGCAACCAAGCATGGATCCCTCTATGTCCTAGATGCAACAGTTGTTTCAGGAAGCCATACTGCCTATGTAATTGGGGAGAACAGCAAGGTGGATCCATCGAAACCACTCACAGCGCTCGCATCACGAGTTGCGGTGTCCAAGGCCCCCTTGGTGATGTGGCATCGTCGCTTCAGACATGCGCACACACAGATGATCCTGAAACTGTTAAGTCAGGATATAGTGGCCGGCATGGAAATCAGTGGGTCAAGAAGTCACAAAACTCACTTGTGCAAGGGCTGTCTAGAGGGAAAACAGCATCGCAACCTAATTCCGGACGAGTCAGACATGCAAAATCCAAGTTTGTTACACCGCACTTACTCTGATGTGTGCGGGCCAATGCAGACACAGACCTGCACAGGGCATAGGTACTTCATCACCTTCATCAACAGGAAGTCACATCACATCATAGTAAAGCTCTTGAAGTCAAAGGGTGAGGTCCTGAATGCAATAAAAGAATACTTTGCACGATCAGAGGTGGAGACGGGTGAGTGAGTGAACTATTTACAGATGGACAGCGGCAGCGAATATTGCTCAGTGGACTCTGAGACCTATCTAAAGTTGAAGGGAGTACACTACAAAAGGACGAACACGTACACACCTCAGGAAAACGGTGTATCGGAACAGATGAACCGAACACTGGTAGAGAGTGCACATGCAATGCTGAGCGATGCCGGACTGCCCGACACATACTGGGGTTACGCTGTCCAACACGCCGCCTACCTGCTAAATCGTGTGCCAACCCAAGCATTGAAGGAGCGGATGACTCCGTTCAAGGCCTACACTGGCAATAAGCTGAGTGTGGCACACCTCCATGCATTTGGATGCACCACACATGTCCACATACCTGAAGAAAAGCATCAGAAGCTCAATAAGAAGTCGCTTGAATGCACTTACCTTGGTTTCATGGAGAACCACAAGGCCTATGTGTGCCTGGACCAAGCGAGCAGCCGAATTGTTGAGTCGAGGGATGTGGTCTTCAAAGAAGGCGACGGTGAGGGTCCTGAATGCATCGTTCTTGAGGAAAGGGACCTGGTCACTAAAAAAAAAGAATCGTCAGTACAAACTGGCGCATTGCAAGGTCCAAATGGGCCGCTCACCACTGAAGCACCAACTGCAACAGATGACGAGAGAGGTGTGGCTGAGGGACACACATCAGTCGATTTAATGGACCAGGACCAAACACTCACCCTCAACGAATCGACGACGACTGGAGACAGGAGGACCACAGATCAGCTGGGACTGCAGGAAAGGTTGAGCAGGAGTGAGCAAAGCAAAAGGTCGTCAGATAGCTGAAGCAAGGCACAAAATGCAGGTGGGATGGACTCACCAGCGACTCCAGGAGCACCAAATCTGTCCCACAGATGCACAGTAGCACCAAGCGGTGCACCAGTGCCATACCCAAATCCGATCCTGCCTGTGGCCATGAGGCGATCATCTAGAATAAGGCAAAAACCCATCAGGGATGATGATGCACGGTACCTGGAGAACACTCACCCAAAGCCCCCTCAAACGTCCGAAATCGTTGAAGAGAAGGAAGGGGCGAGCGCTGGGAATGTTGAGGGCATTGATAATGCTGCTGACGATGGCATAGCCATGGAGATGTCACAGCATGACAGTGACAAACGTGGGCCGCATGTTGCTTATCGGGCGACCATAACGTGCGAGGACAAGCTGGAAACATTTGTGGACGCAGTAAACCGACCAGATGGTGACCACTGGTACCAAGTGATGATGGAGGAACTGGCCATGTTCGAGCAACTCGGCCTTTACGAGGAAGTTGAGAGACTGACCAATCGGAAACTCATTGACTCAAAATGGGTATTCAAGATCAAACGTGGGCCCACCGGTGAAATCGAGCACTACAAGGCCCGCCTCATCGTGAGAGGTTTTACCCAGGTTCAAGATGTCGACTACACGGAAATGTTCGCACCCATTGCGAAGTTTGCGACAATCCGACTACTACTTGCTCTTGCAGCCCAATACAACCTTGAGATCCATCAGATGGACATGAAGTCCACGTTTCTGAATGGGAAACTTGAGGAGGAAATTTACATGCGGCCTGTGAAAAATCTAAGTAAAAGGGCAGTGATTGCCCACTACATTAATTAGCAATAGTAATAAGGTAAAGTAAAGCTGGTGCTCACCTCAGCCGCTGCCCAAGGAGTAGCAGGAACGACTGAGGAGAGCCCAGGAGTGAAAGGGAATATATATATGAGGTAGGCGAAGGTGTGAGTGTGAAGTCCGACCAACTCTGAAGCAAAACAAGCGATCTTCGTAAGAAAATGGTAAAGGCAAAGAGGAAATGGCATGAAGTTATGGAATGAGAACAAAGCGAAGACAGAGTAAAGAAATGACATAAGGAATGCGTACTGATATGCCATTGGACACAAGTCCGGCCTTCCTATCCATCTCCGACTGCTTCTATAGGACTTCAGTAACTTCTATGTAGGAGTTGTAGGAGTTCGTCCAGAACTTCGTTAAGGAATCTCGGAGTTGGACAGGAGGGCCCAGAGGAGATCGGAGTGTTGGGATCACTCAGTGACTGTCAGAGTCAACTAGATATATTAGTAGCTACCTGTTGGAATCACTAGAGAAGGTAGCTATGAGAAATGGTACATGGTATAAAGAAGTGGCTCACCTCAGTGACTGTCAGAGTCAACTGAGGTATACGAAGGAATGTCCGAAAGATAAAGACACGAGGACAAAGGACCGAGATTATGTAATCAAGGTCCGCACCATATACAAATAATAACAACACGGAGTTGTCATCTCTAATACGGCCCCCTCCTGGTTTTTGTGACTCGAATCTTGTCTGGCGCCTCTACCGCGTGCTGTATGGCCTGAAACAAGCATCTAAGGCTTGGTATGAGCGCCTGCATGAGGTCTTTGAGGCACTTGGCTTCACGTGCAGTGATGCCGATCACAGTTTATTTTTCAAAGTTGAAGATGGCATGTAAATTATGGTAGCTATCTATGTTGACAACAAACTCATCCTGTCGAGGGACCGCGCCACAATTGACCACCTCAAGTCACAACTCACGGCTGAGTATGACCTCTCTGATTTAGGAGAGGCGCGCTGGATCCTAGGGATGGAAATCATTCGCGATCATGACAAGGGCATCATCGAGTTGTCCCAGAAGCGCCACATTGAGTCCATTTTACAGCACGCTGGAATGCAAGATTTTTAGCACAAGAAAGTTAAGGAGTGGTCCAATAGGACGCCCAATAGCCCAATAGGTGGAGAAAGTCGTTATGGTTATTCTGGGTAGAGGATGTAGTACAGTCCGAAGGTTGTCCGTGATTATGTAATCGCGGTGGCTCTATGACCGCACTACGTTTGAACTAAGGCGCACATGCAATATGCGACAACAAAGATGGTCATTCTGCCCATACCCCCATCGAGCCAAATTTGAAGCTCATCAAACTCGAACGACCCGAGTTCAACCCAACAGACTACCAAAGCGCTCTAGGCACACTTATGTACACCATGTTGGCCACCCATCCTGACATTGCATTCGCAGTGGGTGTTTTGAGCCGTCATGCGGCAACACCAGGCGAACAACACTGGACTGCGCTCAAGAGAGTCTATCGCTACCTCCGTGGGACGACAGACTCTTGTCTTCACTATGCGGCAGCACCAGAGGCACGCCCACTCGGCTATGTCGATGCTGATTGGGCAGCCAATGTAAATGACCGCCGTTCTGTCTCTGGCTTCGCCTTCACCCTCTGCGGTGGCACAGTCAGCTGGTCATCCAAAAAACAGTCCTCCATTGCTCTCTCAAGCACAGAAGCTGAATACATGGCCATGTCTGCTGCTGCTCAAGAGGCTATTTGGATTTGCACGCTACTCAGTGAGATAGACTCAGTCATGTGTGTCAACCCAATCCTACTTCATGTCGACAACCAATCGGCAATCTTGCTGGCCAAAAATGCTATGTTCCATGACTGGACAAAGCACATTGCCATCCGACACCATTTTGTTTGCGAGAAAGTTGAATCGGGTGACATCACCTTGACCTACCTATCCACAAATGAGCAAGTGGTGGACATCTTAACAAAGGGACTTACACAAGATAAGCATGTTTGTTGCTGTACATCCTTAGGCATTACTTACAAAGATGGCCACTGTTGAGTGGGTGTGTTGTTGCATATGCCTTTTCAGGCTCATTTTAGGCAATAGTGCCACCTTACATAATCACAGACAGTGTCTTAGTGTACCGCTCAGAGTTGGTTGCACCTCAGTCTTCTACCAATAGAAGCCTGAGGTGAGACACTTAGGTTTACCATCATTGACATTATACTAATGCTACTTAGTCTCTCCTTTTAGGTTAGTTACATTACTTAGTCTTCTACCAATAGAAGCCTGAGTCTCTCCTTTTAGTCTTGGTCAAGGTAACTCTGCAATGAAACCCTCCATATTCATCAGGGTGAGTCCCATCCATTCCCTGTCAGGGATTTCCATGTCCATTGAGGTGAGCACACCCACCCCACTTGGGCCTGTCTGTATCCATCAAGGTCAGGACCAGCCACCCCATCTGGGCCTGGTTGAATGTATTGATGCTGCATTAATTTTACATTTACAGGCCCTTCCATACTATATGAATGTCCACCCCAGACAGGCCTGACTGTGTCTCACGTCACTCACACATCTCGGGCCTGCTGTGGGATCATACATTACGTACTAGCTGGGCCTTTTGCAAGCAGGCTGACCATATGGTACGGAGATTGTGACCACATGGGCTCAGGTGCCCCACCAACAACCAGTGCCAGACCATCCAAAAGGTCTTCCCTGGGGCCACTGGCACCCCTGTTATCCCAGACAACCCTGACTCAGAGCGGAACACTCCCACCCAATGCCAGATGAGAGGCCTCTTTCTCATAGACCAACTTGCTCCTGTGCCCCAAGGGCATATTGATTGTGTGGTGTGGCAGCACAGCCTCACCCATCTCCTCATTGTACCTGAGTGGTACAAGTCCTTCCTCGACTGGGCTGAGGTTGGACCTGCTCAGGGACATAAGTCCACCTGGGCCAGTGGCTTCCACAAGGGAGCCACCCTTGCAGACATCACAGCATACCTGGCTGCTAATGGGGTTACCCCCTATGTCACTGATAATGCCGTTCAATGTGCTCATCAATGTGCTCAAGAGATGCTTGAGTGCATCGAGTTTGCTGGAGGCAACAAGAACACTGCCACCTGGGACCTCTATGGTCCTTTGAGGACTGACCTCAGGGCCAAGGTCGCTGACAAGTCTCTCGGCCACTCCTTGAAGTGGTACAAGCAGGAGGCTCATTGGATTGAGGTTTCCCTGGAGGACATGCCTCCCTTGGTTACCTATCCTAGCATCCCAAGGGATTCAGCCCTCCTCCAGCGATTCAGTGAGGCCATCACAGCATATGACATGCCTCATGTTCACCGTGGTGATGCTGATAGGGGAGGCTCCCCCATGCAGCAGGACCACTATGAGAATGGTGAGCTTGAGGAGGACCAGTTCTGAATGTGATCAGCCTCCTGTGCCAGGACTCATGCAAGATTCAACTCTCACTTGTTTTTTTATTATTTCTATCATTTACTTTCTTATTCCATTCCCATTCCATCTCTGTTTCATATTCAGCTAAGACTTGTTCCAACCCTGTTCTACAGTAGTGTTCTTGTATGATCTTCTGTATCCCAACTGCCCTGATCTATCTCACTCCATTTCGCTGATCTATACTTATCCCATGCTCATTTTACCTATGTTTTTGAATATATCTAATGTGTTCCCTTTTGTCCGAGCCACTACTGGCTCTACTGGGAGGGTGTAAGGGGCAGTAGCCCCTGTAGATACTAAATCGGGTAATAACCCCTGATTGTGTACTTACAAGTGCATGTGATATGAGGTAATCACATGTGTGGTATGTAGATACAAAGGAGAGGCCTGTCCTGGTGATGTGCCAATCCTCATATTACTCCTATATACTCATCTGTGAATACCACTTGGTACACTTCACCAGTGTGAGTAAGGAGTGAGGACAGGGTGCAGAGCACCCAATACTACAACAACCTCATAAGCACCTTGCTAGCAGGAGTATTTTGTGTAGATCTGGCAAATCTCACAAGTGTCAGTTACTGTAGTCTAGTGGCTGGCTAGGGTCACTACATTTGGAACTGTTTGCTGATGTAGCAACAGACACAGGGTTATGCTGACCACAACAGTGGTCTGAAGTGCAACAGATGGTGTTGACTATCAACTTTGTGCTTTGTAGCATGAGCAGTCTAGATGGCTTGCTGAAATAGGTGTTGTTAGCAAAACAGCTTTCACCTGCACATCTCGTGCCTGGGGCATCGTCTAAAGTACTGCAAGGGTCTTGTCCACCCAGGGCCAATTGCCACACGCTCCATCGCGATCGCACCGTCCCACTCAGATATCGGCAAAACGCCATGCGATATAAAATAAGAGAGCTCTCGATAAGGACATCGCCGAAACAGAAAGCGTCCGTATCTCAGCCTGCATCCACACCCCACCACACTCAGGAATAATGATGGACCTGATGGACCTGTCAGTAGACCGACAACGACACCGCCACAACACGCACCTCCTCGCGCTCACGCCCACGCATCGATGGTGGCTCCGTGTCCTTGTAATAAATGTCCGTCCAGAGATCCTTGGGTAGAGGTTCGGGCGATTGCTTGGCCTCTTCGACGGCCTGGTCGACCTCTGCCTTGGCCTCCTTGTCGAATTGCTGCCCGTGTCGGAGGTGTGAGTGGAGTGATGCAGGGAAGGGTAAAGGACAGACCTTGAGCTCTTGCTCGGTGGCTAGACCCCACTCTTCAATGTACCGTTGCAGCCCACGGATGGGGTCCTGCGTGCTCCGCATCCGCTGAACTTCCTCACGCGTACGATAGGTCGTGCCAGGGTCAGACATGCTGTCAAAGGGTCGCATGGACGCGTAAATGAAGAGAGAAGAGTGACGTACGAATGACCACCATAGCGATAGGTGACAAACTCCATCAAGAGTGGACCGTTTTCTTCTAGAACCCAATTGCGAGCAAACTCGACGGCATGTTTGGATGCGATGATGTCCATCCCGTTGACTTGCAGACCAGGGATCTTGTCGCCACGGGTAAAGTACTCCGAGTTGGATGAACTACG
>JBBPKT010000870.1:0-12877 GCA_038089395.1 Pulveroboletus frians
TCCGCTCACTCGGCAAAGCCCTCGACATCCGCCTCCACTTCACCTCCGGATACCACCTGGAGGGCGATGGACAAACTGAACAGATGAACCAGACCCTGGAGCAGTACCTCCAGATTTATTGTAACTACCAACAGGACAACTGGTCCGAACTCCTGCCCCTCGCAGAGTTCGTATACAACAATTCTCCAAGTGCTACCACCGGAGTCTCCCCGTTCTTCACTAACAAGGGCTACCACCCAAATATCACGGTTCACCCTGAGCGTGACCTAACCTCCGCATGAGCCCGTGAGTACTCTGTCGACCTTGATTCTCTCCACGCCTTCCTCCAGGAAGAAATGGCTCATGCCCAAGAATGATACCAAGGCCCGGCGGATGCCAAGTGAATTCCAGCACCGGACTTCAAGGTCGGTGACCCGGTCTTTGTCAAAGCAAAATACTTCCGCTCCACATGACCCTCTAAGAAGCTATCTGAAAAGAACCTAGGGCCATACGACATCATCGCCAAGGCAGGAAGTCGTTCTTTCACCCTCCACCTCCCAGATTCAATGAAGTCCATTCACCTGGTCTTTCATGTATCCCAATTGGAACCCTCTGTTCCGAACACAATTCCAAACCGCATTCAACCCCCACCACCTCTGGTCGAAGTAGATGGCGACCCGGAGTACAAGATATTGGAGATCCTGGACACCAAGTTGGACAGACGAAGAAAGAATTGCAAGCTGTTGTATCTGGTATGTTGGTTCGGATATGAAGGAACCGACGAAGAAACTTCATGGTTACCAGCCACAGAGCTCGATCATGCTTCCAAACTCGTCTCGGAATTCCACCTCTGGTACCCGGACTGACCCGGACCTCACACGGCTTGACACACAATTCCTCCAATTTTCCGAGGTACTAATCTACACCTCCACGTCTACCTCCAACTCCACATCCACTCTCCTCTTGCACCTCTCCACCTCCTTCACCTCCACAGTCAACCCCTCCAGCACCTCCTCCGCTAAAACCACGTCCTCCAACTCCACCTCCGACTTCACCTCTGAACCCCCTCCGTACACCTCCTGCATCTTCAACTTCACCAACCTCTCCAGCAGATAATTCTGCCGGTCGAGGCAATGGACGATGCGATGCATCTGCCCCCCGAGCTCCCTCCCCATCCTCTCCACCTCCGCACCCCACTCGCTCGTCTCCGACTCCTTCGAGGTTCTCGCCTCCGGCACCTCCACACGCGCCTTCTTACAAGGCAACTCCACCTTGCTCTCCATGTGCTTCCTCCAACGCTCTGGCCTCCTATCTCCACCTCGGTCACAATGAGCCTGGGCAGTCCGACATTCTGAGCACGAGGTGGCCTTGCCAGGTCCGGGCACACACTCAAGACCACATGTTGCACACCGTGAGCATGCATACCCCTTGCCCATCCCGGAAACCTGTGTGGACTCTATGTCCTGGGCCTGCCTTAGGATCAGTCATGAGCATTCCGGTCCCTCGCCACTCACCCATCTACACGCTTCCTCCTCCTCCTGGCGCTTCGCCTCCGCAGTCCGCCACACCACCTCCTCGCGCTTCTGATGCTCCTCCCTCTCGGTCTCCTGGCGAAGGCACTCCTCGGCCAGCCTCTTCTCCTGCATCTGGTGGTGTTGCTTGGTAAACTTGGCAACCATCAGGTCATCTCCATCCCTGCTGACCTTGACAAGTTGCTCATCTGACCAGTCACGAACATTGGGAAACTCCTCAATCATGGTGATAGTGGTTTAGGGTCACGAACGACCGGACACGAGGCTTTATGGGGTTGTTCAAGCTCCGTCCGGACTCCGCTCTTCCGCTTCAGAT
The DNA here is from genome assembly GCA_038089395.1 of Pulveroboletus frians. Taxonomy (NCBI): domain Eukaryota; kingdom Fungi; phylum Basidiomycota; class Agaricomycetes; order Boletales; family Boletaceae; genus Pulveroboletus; species Pulveroboletus frians. The sequence continues at coordinate 1,828 of JBBPKT010000870.1, forward strand.
TGCCCTGCACTAATGGCCTTCATGGGTTCAGGCCTAGAAGGGGGATACTGTCAAATCCGTCGAATCCAGTACTCCAGACTTAACTCCAGACAACTCTGGACACCTTTCCTGTGGCCTCTGGTGCGTTTTCGATGAGTCCACATCCCTGACACCCCAGACCCTCTGTATTTAGCATTCCTTGTTCTTAGTATTATGCTCCATTCTTCACTTACAGTACATAGCCATTAGCTTCACCCCAGTTCACCCTCCATTCCTGTGCCCACTTAGGAGCACAGCTCCAGTATACCTAGCATCTGCACTCCGGACTATTAGTAAGACCTATGTTCTACTCCCATATATAAAGTCCTCGCACTTGTAGTAGATACTCCAGTTTGAATATCAACTTGGACAGTCTCCCAAGCTCACTCTGACCCCCTTGAGTCTCTAAGACTCTCTTCTGAGCCATCCTCGGCCTTGTTGCTTGCAACAAGACCAATCCGACTTCTTCCGCCTGTTCCGAAATTACAGAACACCCCCAGAGTTGTGACAAGGGCGCACCACATACGGTGAAGCCAAGCCCTGCTTGAACTCCAGAGTTCCGGAGTTACCTCCTGGAGACCCTGGTTCTAACAGTACAGCAACTTGCAATTCTTTCTTTGCCTATCTAACTTTGTGTCTAAGATCTCTAATATCTCATATTTGTTAGAACTGGGGTCTCCAGGAGGTAACCCTGGAATTCTGGAGTTCAAGCAGGACTTGGCTTCACTGTATGTGGTGTGCCCTTGTCACAACTCTGGGGGTGTCCTGTAATTTCAGAATGGACAGAAGAAGTCGGATTAACCCTGTTGCAAGCAACAAAGGTCAAGAATGATTCAGAAAAGAGTCTTGGAGACTCAAGGGGGTCAGAGCAAGCTTGGGAGACTGTCCAAGTTAATATTCAAACTGAAGTATCTACTACAAATGTGGAGACTTATATACAGGAGTAGAATATAGGTCTTACTAATAATCTGAAGTGCAGGTGCTAAGTGTACCAGAGCTGTGCTCCTAAGTGGAGCACAGGGACAGAGGGTGAACTGGGACAAAGCTAGTGGCTATGTACTGTAAGTGAAGAATGGAACATAATACTAAGAACAAGAAATACTAAATACAGAGGGTCCAGAGTGTCAGAGATGTGGACTTGTCAAGAACGCACTGGAGGTCACAGGAAAGGAGTCTGGAGTTCTGGATTGATGGATATGACAGTATCTTCTAGGCCTGAACCCATGAAGGCCATTAGTGTGGGGCAAATTTGAAATGGAAGAGCAAAGTCCAGATGGAGCTTGAATGACTTCATAAAAGATGCATATCCTACCATTCTTGACCTTAAACCACTACCACCATGTTCAAGGAATATCCCAATGTCCAGGACTGGATGGACAAGCAACTTGTTGAGGTCAGTGGAGACGAAGATGACCTGATGGTTGCCAAATTCACCAAGCAGTGCTGCTGGATGCAGGAGAAGAGGCTGAGAGGGAGGAGCACTGGAAGTGCAAGGAGGAGGTGTAGCAGGCTGTGGAGATGAAGCACCAGGAGGAAGAGGAGGTGTGTAGATGAGTGAGTGATAAGGGACTAGAATGCTTGTGGCTGATCCTAAGGCAGACCCAGGACATAGAGTCTGCTCAGAGTTCCAGAACAGGCAAGGAGCATGCATGCTCGCAGTGTGTGGCACATGGTCTTAAGTGCATGCCCAGACCTGGTAAGGCAACCTTGTGCTCAGAGTGTCGGACTGCCTGGGCTCATTGTGACTGAGGCTGAGATGGGAGGCCAGAGCACCAGAGGAAACACGTGAAGAGTGAGACGGAGTTGCCTCATAAGAAGGCACATGTGGAGATGCCAGAGGTGAGGACCCTGAAGGAGTCAGAGATGAGCAGGTGGAGTGCAGAGGTGGAGAAGATGGGGAGGGACCATTGCCTCAACTGGCAGAACTATCTGCTGGAGAGGCTGGTGGAGTTGAAGATGTAGAAGGTGTACAGAGGGGGTTTGGAGGTGGAGTTGGAGAACATGGGTTTAGTGGGGGAGGAGCTGGAGGGATTGACTGTGGAGGTGAAGGGTGTGGAGAGGCACAAGAGGGAAGTGGAGGCGGAATTGGAGGTAGATGCAGAGGTATAGATTAGTACCTTGGAGATTTGGAGGAGTTGCTTGTCAAGCCATGTGAGGTCTGGGCTGATCTGGGTACCAGAGGTGGAATTCCGAGACGAGTTCAGAAGTGTGATTGAGCTCCATGGCTGGTAACCATGAAGTCTCTTCATTGGTTCCTTTGTATCCAGACCAATGTACCAGATACAACAACTTGCAATTCTTTCTTCATCTGTCCAACTTGGTGTCAAGAATCTCCAATATCTCATACTCTGGTTCGCCATCTACTTCGACCAGAGGTGATAGGGGTTGGATGCGGTTCAGAATTGTATTCAGAACAGATAGTTCCAATTGGGAGACATGAAAGACTGGGTGAACAGACTTCATTGAATCCAGAAGGTGGAGAGTGAAGGAATAGGTTCCTGCCTTGATGATGATGTCATACAGCCCTAGGTTCTTTTCAGATAATTTCTTGAAGGGTCATGTGGAGTGGAAGTATTTTGCCTTAACAAAGACTGGGTCACTGACCTTGAAATCCAGTGCTAGAATCCACTTGGCATCTACTGGGCCTTGATATCACTTTTGGGCATGAGCCATTTCTTCCCAGAGGAAGGTGTGGAGGGAATCGAGGTCAATAGAGTACTTATGGGCTCATGTGGAGGTTAGGTCATGCTGTTATGTTTGGGTGATAGCCCTTGTTAGCAAAGAATGGGGAGACACTGGTGGTAGCACTCAGAGAATTGTTGTATGCAAACTTCGTGAGGGGCAGGAGTTCGGACCAGTTATCCTGTTGGTAGTTACAATAAATCCGGAGGTACTGTTCCAGGATCTGGTTCATCCATTCAGTTTGTCCATTGCCTTCTGGGTGGTATCAGGAGGTGAAGTGGAGGCGGATACCAAGGGCTTTGCCAAGTGAGCGGAAGAAGTGAGATACAAATTCAGATCCTCAATTGGAGGTAATGTGGGAGGGGACTCCATGCTTGGAGAAGACATGGAGGAGGAACAGCCAGGCCAATTCCAGAGATGTAATAGTGTCGTGCGTCAGGATGAAAATGCATTGCTTGGAAAGGCGGTCCATGACAATAAGGATGGCTATGAATCTGGAGGAGGACGGGAGCTGTTCAATGAAGTCCATGGAGATGGAGTTCCATGGTCTTTTTGGGACCAGAAGCTGCTTGAGCAGTCTGTAAGGGCAATGTCTGGAAACCTTTGTGCATGCACAGGTGATACAGGAGGAAATGTACTCCTTGACAAATTTTCTGATGCCAGGTCATGTATATTTGTGGTGAATCAGTTCCAGGGTGTGATTCTGGCTGAAATGTCTGGAGAGCAGATGGTCATGCTTGTACTGGAGGACCCAGAGACAGAGGTCTGTGGAGTCTGGAACATATATCTAGTTATCTAGACAGAGGAATCTGTTGGAGTCAATTGACTATTGAGAGTCAGATTCAGAGGCAGACATGTGGATGGTGGCCAGAGGGTCAGATGGGAAAGTGGATAGGATGTCACTGTGGATGGAGTTGACATCGAGAAGGGTGCTAGCCCAGAGGATGGGGGCCACAAGGTAGGTTGCCCAGAGGGACATAGCAAGTTGTTCCTGGGTGAAGACAGGGCAGAAGTTGTGCAGATTGACATGAGCATAGTCCTTATCCCCCTCTTTAGGGTAGACGTCCCAGTGTCTAGTGAGGGAGTTGGGTTTCATGCCAAGGTGTCTGGGGCAGAAATACACCACCATATTGAACTAAGAGAGGAACTCCAACCAACAGGCTTGCCAGTGGGTCAGGAGCTTTGTGGTGGCAAAGTACTCAAGGTTCTTGTGGTCAGTAACAACATCGACCAGAGTGCTAGATCCTTCAAGGTAATATCTCCAAGTCTGGAAGGACTCGAAGATCACCAGGAGTTCCTTGTCGTAGGTGTCATAGTTGAGCTCTGGAGTGGACAGTATCCAAGAGTAGAAGGTGACAGGCTGGATCTTCTCATCCAGACAACAGATGGAGAGGATACCAGCAATGATGTAGTCAGAGGTGTTGGTTTCTACTATGAGTGGAGCATCTGAAGTCCAATGGACAAGGATAGGAGCAGAGGTGAAGGCGTTCTTGAGGGATTGAAAAGTGGCAAGGCACAAGTTGTTGAAGAGCCATGGAGTGCCCTTACAAGTAAGGCAAGTGAGGGGCACGACGATGTCAGAATAGTTAGCAATGAATTGTCAGTAGAAATTTGCAAAACCAAGGAAAGATTGGATGTCCTGGATCTTCTGAGGTACTGGCCAATCCCAGATAGCTGTGACTTTGTCTTCAGACATCATCAGGCTGGAGAAAGAAAGCTGGTAGCTGAGGTACTTGGTGGAATCAGTATTCCATTTGCACTTCTTGGGTTTTGTGTAGAGGTCATGTTTGTGGAGTCTCTGGAGGACTTCCCAGACATGCTCCTTGTGGGAGGCTTTGTCTTCAGAAAAGATGAGGATGTTGTCCAGGTAGACTATCACACAAATATTAAGGAGATCCATGAAGATTGAGTTTACAAACTGCTGGAATACTGCAGGGGCATTTGTCAGACCAAATGGCATGATGAGCCATTCAAATGATCCATAGCGTGTCTGGAATGAGGTCTTCCATTCATCACCCTCAGCAGTGCAGACCAGATGGTACACATGCTGGAGATCAATCTTGGTGTAGACCTTGGTGCAGCTTGGAGCATCAAGAAGGTTAGAGATGTGGGGAAGTGGATAGCAATCTTTCTTTGTGATCTTGTTGAGTCCTTGGAAGTTGACACAGAGGTGGAGGAAACCATCCTTTTTGCAGACAAAGAGGACCAGAGTGGCATGGGCAGAAGAGGATGGGCAGATAAACCTGTTTTTGAGATGTTTATCAAGAAACATCCAGAGAGCCTCAAGCTCAGAGGGGGAGAAGGAGTAGAGGGTGCCTAAGGGAGGGGAGGTACCTTCCTCCAGGTCAATCTTCAGATTGTGTTCATGATGTGGGGCAAGTGTGAATGCTTTGCTCTTGCTGAACACATCTGTGAAGTCATGGTAATCCAAAGGGATTCCAGATAGGTTGACCAGAGCTAGAGAAGGAACTGGATCAGCAGATGCTGACTGGAGTTCAGACTCCTGGGGGCGGATTTGGAGGCTGAACTGGGTGGAGCCCTGGAGTCGACAGACAAGTGCAAAATCAGGGGCACTGACAAAGGGGATGGGTGGAGCCTTGCATCCAGAGAAACTTGGCAGGTTGGGTGTGACAGGGTCAGCCAGAGGAGGTGAATCCAGAGGCTGTGAAGGTGGGCTCAATTTTACTGGCACAAACTGCTCAGATGGCCAGAACAATATACTGTTTGAAACCCAATCAATCAATGGATTGAAGCAGGTGAGCCAGTTGTGTCCTAGAACTAGTGAACAGGATCTGTCTAGCAGAGTGATGTATAATGTCATCAGAGCGATGTCACTGGTTTCAAAGTGGATGGTGAGGTTGATGGCTTGAGTGATGGTGGAGTTGGATGTCCTGTTGAAAAGTTGGAGTTGGAGTGGGGGTATGGAGTAGGTCACAAGATTGTGTTTATTAACAAATTTCATATCTATAAAACAATTGGAAGATCCAGAGTCTACAAGTATGGGAAACGGGGGAATATCCTGTTCATAGACACTGACAGAGGGAATAAGGGAGGGAGGATTGAAAAGAGCAGATGCATTAAGCTGGATCTCCTTTGGTGCACTAGTGGAGTCAACACAACCCCCAGACTGCAAATTCCTAGAGGTCACACTCTATTTTTTTGCCTCCAAGGAGGTCTCTGGTTTGGCTTCCAGAGTTGCAGCCTTGGCTGCTTGATCCTTAGTAGCCTTGGAGGTTGACTTTGGACACTCCTTGGCCACAGAATATGCACAGCTTCAGATCGAAGTGTCTCTTTCGCTCAGCTGCAGTGAGCTTGCCATCCTTTCCTAGTTTGGCAGAAAGGTCGGGCTTGGGGGCAGCAGATGTGGTGGCAGACTTTCCCTTGAACTCCTTAGGACCACCGGAGTTGGAGCTGCTTCTGGATTGGTGGTTTCCAGAGCCAGATAATTTGTCAGATTTGGCAAAGGGGTTGGCAGATGGCTTTGCCTGGTGATTAACCTCAGACTTGTGCTCCCAATAGTGTGCGTCGATGGCCTGGGCAAGGGTCCAGAGTTCAGAGAGGGTAGGGAGCTTCCCAACATGAGAAATCTCATCTTTGATCTGGTCAGGGAGACTGTTTTAGAAATGATGCCAGAGGGCACCTTCTCCATAGCCTCAGACTTGTAAAGCAATGTGGTTGAACTCAATCACATACTTGTTCATGCATTGGGAGTCCTTCATAGACAGGTGGTCAAGTTGGTGTTTTGCGTCACCAACAGGGTCATGGGGTCTGAAGTTTGTCTGTAACTCCAGGATGAATTCCCAGAAATTATCCATCCAGACTGGATGGAGATTCAGGTCCTCATTGAGAAGGAGGTCTAATTTGAACCAATCCAATGCCATCCCTTTCAGGTAGGATTGTGCAAATGTTACTTTGGTGTGATCCATCTGAAAGGCCTTAGGATGGTCTTGGAAGTTCAGTTCACACTGGACTAGGAAGGTCTGGAGTTTCCAGGGGTCAGTTCCATCAAACTGATCCAGTTCTTGGACTTTGGTGCAGGGGGTGCTATCAGTGGGGTGTCAACAAGAGGAGCAGGCAAGGCCATGGATAGCGTCAGTGAGGAGGGTGAGCATGTCCCAAGAGACTTGCTTGTTCTCATCCTCATTCCCAGAGGCATCTTCCTTGTCATCACTGTCCTCAGGTCTGAGCTCAGGGAAGTCAGGGTCTTTATCAGAGGAGTTACTTCCAGGAAGACCTCCCAGGCTACCAGGACTGTTAGGTGGTGTGCAAGGAATATCTTGTTCTTGGGGTAGGTTGGACAATGATGATTCGTTGTCCTTAAGTTCAGTAATCCATGCATCCAGAGTTGGTATCCACCCCCTTCAGATCTGGGACTACAAGGAGATGAGGATCCCTGGCCGAGATGGACATGATCCCCAATATATGGGGTAATCCATGAAGGCAGTGATTGCCTCAAGTGCTAGTGATGAATTGCCCATATCATGGCTGATATCAATGAGGGAGATCCCTCACTGAGCATACTTGATGGAAGTATGACTGGGGCTGGGATGAGTGTGATCACACACAAATAATGGGACATGGCCTTGATATTGACCATGTCTGTGCAGCAATGGCTGAACTTGCAAAAGAAATTCACATCTTTGAGGGATACCAAGTGTTCCTTGCTCAGAACCTCAGATCCAAGGCAGTACAGGCTCACCTGCATACCTCATTTACTGGGCAAGAGGTTGCCACATTATATGATATCATCATTGAGGAGCTCATAGAGTGATCCCCTCTTCAGATCAAGATGTATCCAGATGACCTAGTGGTTGAGACTGCACACAGGTCAATGGTCATCCCATAGGATGGACCATCTGATCTCACACATGTGCAGCTAGCTGCACTTTATGTAGCATGCCAGAGTGGAATGGGGGAAATAAACTCCCATTCCTTCAGGTATGCAATACATACTTGGATGGGGCCAGGGGATAACCCTGGTATGTGACCAATAATTGCACTGAGCCTGCATGTGTGTGTAACAGCCTAGATCACCATCAATGGGTGTCTGGCATACATGATGATTGACACCAGTAGTACCAGCAATTTCATAAGCCCTGCATTCATGAAGGTCACCTGGATGGAGGTACATCCTCTCATGCTGCAGCTGGGATGCATAGGCAGCCACTTGAAGATCACCCATGGGAGTGATTCTTCTGTCATCATTGGCAGATTTACTGCCCATACTTATTTTGATGTAGTAAATATCGATTGCTATGACTGTATCCTGGGGATACCCTTTCTATGACAACACCACACTGTTGTCAATTTCACAAACAACTTGTGGATTATGGGGGGCACTACTGTCCCCCTTCTGGACAAATTCTCATCTGGTGCTCAGGGCATCTGCTGCCCTAGCACTACCCCAAACTCCCATGACTTCTGCACTCTATGATGGTGTTAATACCTTGTGAGGGCTCAAAGGAGGGGAGGGGGAGTAGTATAAAAACTATGCAAAGTAGTATGAAAACTACAAAAACAAAAATTATGAATAGAAAATGACTACAACTCACAGTCATGAAGCTATGTGAGGAGGATATACCCCACCTGTGGAACCAATGGTTCCAGAAATATAAGAGTTGACTGGGAGGAGTGAAACATGCACTTTCTCCACTATGGGAGGTGAATCACTGGATCTCACTTGTTGACAATGTTGAACAAACTAAGACTTGTTCCAGCCCTGTTCTACAGTAGAGTATATTAGTTTACCTAGTATAGTGTATTACCTCAGCTGTACTTACATTTGGACTCAGTCACCTGAGTTTGAATCATCTCTTGATCTACTATCACTACCTTGTGTGAACATATCAACCAATCACCTGTGCTTATGTAAGTCCTACTAGCCTAACCTCTGTAGCTTGTAGTGTGCCTGTTCAACAGGTTATGAGCCCCAGCTCAATAGCAGATCCTCATGCTGTGCCCTTGTGGCTGTGCTTGAGTTGATTTAGCTAGACCTGGACTACATTGAGCTAAAGGCTTAGCACAAATGAGCAACAGTTTGCACCAATAGCAAAGCACCTTCATGGCTGCTAGCTATTCTGGCTGCAGTGTCATCTCATGCATAAACAAGTGCTCATTTGCACTGGTGGGCTCACCCCCACTATGCTGCATCTAGCTACTCGAGTGCATTCAAGCACTAGTTTGCACCAGTGGGTTCACCCCCACTGAGCTGCACCTAGCTGCTTGAGCATATTCTAGTGCTTGTTTGCGCCATCTATGGCTGCATCATCACTAGGTATGTATAAGGGGAATCTATGTCATTCTGATGCATTTTTGCCTATCCAGAACCATATCATCTTTCAACAACAATAACTTGACCTCCTCCTATCTCCCCATCTTCAATGGGCAGAACTACACCACCTGGTGGCCAGCCATGCTTGCCTATCTGAACTTGACTGGCATCATGTGGTGCACTACTTTGCCCGGACCCTCTCCTCCTGGCCCTGATAGCTTTGACAATGCAGAAACCCAAAACTTTTATATTCGTTGGAGTGAGGCAAATACTAACATTCTTGGCACCATTACCTTCAACATGACCAACGTCCTCCAGATCAAATACTCTCATCACAGCATGGCTTTCGACCTCCTTACTGCTCTCAAGAGCAACTACTCTATGTCTGGTCTCCCACAAGTCTATGTGAAGTTCAAGACCATGATGGATGTTCAGGTCCCTCCCAACAGTCATCCTTCACAGGCATTCCAACACCTTCAAAACCAATTCACAAAGTTGAAGACTGCTAAGTACGAGATACCTGACAAGATCTAGGCAATGATAGTTTTATCAAAACTGCCTCCAACAATGGACATGGTCACGCAGATGCTTGTGCAAAAGAAAGATGCTGCTGGGAAACAGGTCGACTCTATGGTCAATGAGATTGTGGCAGCTGCCACATTTTCTTGGGAGCAATGCTCCAATATGGGTGGCAAAGGCCACAGTTCTGGGTCTCAACAGGCCCAGAAAATCAGCGCTGTTAAGAGGAAATCAGAGGGAAACCCCTCCTTCAAGTCCCAGCAATAGTCCAATCCAGTGCCTTCTGGGCAGCAAGGTGGAGACAGCATGGACAAGAAGGGGAAGAAGCATTCTTGTGGCAAGCATGGTGGCAAGGTCAACCACAATCACCTCAACTTTGTTGAGGATGAAACACAATTTGCATCCATTGCTGTCACCCCTGCCCACATTTTTACCTCTCCTGTAATTGACCCTCATGCTGCTGCCCATATTCCTGCAACTTGTTTCCAGGGTCTCCAAGGTCCCCCAGCCTTTCTGGAGATTAAGTAGGCTTGAGATCCAGCCCACCTGTGAGATGATTCATTCCCTCAATCGTGTGCACCCCCTCCTAGATTGCCTTGACCTGTCCCTTCCCAAGCTGTTGTCAACCATTGTTGATAACATTGAAATGTCTAATGCTGCTGCCTCCTCCTCCAACACTTTTATGGTGTTCTCTGTCCGTCTCCCACAATCAATTGAAAAAATCAATTGGTCCTGTCTTGACGAGAAGGACTCAGATGTTTCTCCTCCCTCCAAACGTTCTCACAAGCACCAGATTATGGCCACTCCCTCCACCTCATGGGACTCTGATGATGAGGTGGATATCTATGGTTCTGATGACAAGATCCAAGGTCTTTACAACCAATATATTCAGGATCCCAGGTTTATATCCTCCCTATTCACTGTACCAGTACTCATCCATTGTCACTGCTACCCCTTACGTGCAAAATAATGCAGTGGAGTTGAGTAGTACTGTATATACATCAAATGTATCAGTACATTGCCAAATGGATGACACTATTTGTGCCCATGGCTCTGATAGTTCATGTGCGTGATGTGGAAAATCTGAGACCCCCTACTGGATTCTTGATTCTGGTGCATCTATGCACTTCACCCCTGATCGCTCAGATTATGCTGAGTTCACACCCCTTAAAGGTGCTGATTGTATACCAGTCCACACCACTGCCTCCATAATATTTGTAGAAGGCAAAGGACATGTGATTGTACCATGGTGAGACTCATCTGGTCACACCCAAACCTTATCATTGTTTGATGTTGGGTACCTACCTAACTCACAAGTGTGCCTGATTTCCCTAGGCTGCTTACTACATGCTGGAGCTGCTGTCAAAGGAACTGCTGAACAGGTTGATATGTTACATATATGAAGATGGAGAGCTACTTGCCCCATTTACTCGGCGATTAGGCCCAAATATATACACTCTCCAAAGTGCCCCTAAACCTAAGAACCTTCGCACCAAGGTTGAGCCTACCTGGGATATACTTCATCACCGATTTGGTCACCCTTCCAAGGAGGTTTTGAAG
>JBBPKT010000871.1:0-12865 GCA_038089395.1 Pulveroboletus frians
CAGTACGAATATCAAACCAGTCACCTCCTATCTCTCGTCCGATTCCCTTCTCTCTCCCTTCTCTCTCCTTCCCTCCTACGAAATACGAGGACAGAGTCTAGGCAAGGGCGCGACACACAAGTCCTGCACCAACGTCCTCCTAGGTACCCCCTTGTCGCTCCGAACCCCGTTCGTCCGTCCTACGAACTTCGTACACTAATCTTCGGACCTCCGTTCAGACTTGAGTCCGGAGGAACCGGACTTGACAGAGGCAGAGAGAAGTGGCAAAGTAGTAAGAGGCTCTGGTGGACAAGATGTATCAGATCTTAAAGAAAACATAAAGGAAAATTTTGGCTAGGAGGAAACCCAATTGAAGGAAACCCATTCATCACCAATGCCAACACCTACAGGAGATTCTGCCAGATTATACACTCCTGAGAGCCCACAAGCATCTCTATCAACCTTCCATTCTTGTTCCTCTCAGACTATTACTGTAGCAGGCAACTCTAGATAAAAATGCCCATATAGCTTAAGTGATAAACAAATTTTCTTGTTGCAGAATCCAATGAATTATTGAAAGCAGATACTAGGAGTAAGAAACATGTTAGAGGCACTACTAAATTTGCATAGTCCTGAGGAAACTTGATCACATTGTATATAACTAAAGGCCTACCTCAGGCCTCACAAAGGAAGAAGAGCTTAGGAGAATACTACCATCCAAGGTTCTAACCCAAGATACTAGCAAGGGCACATTGATTATGTATAGTGTTAAGCAATGCATACAGACCAAGCTATGCATGAGAATAACTACTTGTTCAGAGTTGTCATTTCTGACAGAACTCTCCTATGAGCATATATATGTACTAGTGCTCACTATTATATATTTTGTATAGTAGTTACTCTCATGCATAGCTTGGTCTGTGAATGCTCTTTTACAATATATGTACAAGGACTAATTACAGGATGAGTACTACTTATATATGTAATATGAACCCTTGGACCTATAATAGCTCTAAGCAATTATCAGGATCAATCACACTAACTCAAAGTGAGAAGTGAGAGAGAGGCCTAATCAATCATACAAGCTAAGCTGTGGCTAAGGCACACAGACAGAGGATGATACAAAAGGATGGGAATTCCAAGAACAAGGACTAATACAGAATAATACTACATATATACATAATACTAACCCTTGACCTATAGCCCTAAGCAATGATCTAGATCTGGTTTAGATCCAGATGATACCCATGACCTGTTATGATTTATCTCGTTTACTTACTTTTTCCCTATGAACTTATTTCTCCTTGCTTAGCTCTCATTATGCTAAGCTCGTATTCCCTTAGTCACACGCTTGCTTGATTCTTCTACTTTCTAGAATGTTCCTTGCTTACCAACCAAGGTCATTTTGCTATTGGCTTGCTGACTCAACGATCAGTCAGCCATTGTTCTTTTGTGTTCTTTCTCCTTCCATACAATTACTCAGCTTCCTCTCTGTCCTCATATATAAACACCAGGTAGTTTCCCTGTACTCTAGCTTAGACCTACTTGGCATATAACGTCTTAACCTTCCTCTTCGTGTGTCTCTGCTCTACACTTGAGTGAGCGCTTTAGCTCTCCCTGCATCCCATCCCGATTACAAGGGATTGTCCTTGGTCCACCCGTCCCACCGGGAAGTCCATCGTCTGACCTTCGTCAGGACGAACCTTTGACCTTGCTGTCAGCAAGGTATCCCCTCGCCTTCGTATCTCAGGACCTCAGCCAAGTCTGCGCTAGACCCTTCGGGATCAAGCATAACATGACCCGAGATCTACTACAGATCAATGATCTATGGAGATAAATAGCTAAAGTGATCAGATCTATGATTAGATATAAAATATAAGTAAGCCATTGTAGAAGGTCAGTCCCTCCTATGATCACAAGCCTGCCTTTCTGTCTGTTTCAAGAGTCCACTCAATCATCCATTGTGTTCATTGTCTGTTCAGGTAGGTTCATTTTGCATTTCATTCATTTCTTCATTTGTCCAGACTTGTTTGTATGATCCACCTATTCATCTGGGTCCAGATTGTGTCTGTCCAGTACCGGATTCATATCATCTGGACCAGATTACTTTAGCTTATGTTTCCACTGGGTGCTGATTGGCTCCAGATTAGTTAAATCTTGTAGATAGAAGTCCATGGGTATTCTCAGGACTATAAAACCAGTGTATAACACCTCTGAATACAGTTTTTCTGCATCTCCCATCTTCATTCCTAAGTCTGAGGGCTAGTTGCCTAGGTCCTCACTCACTTGAGCCTGTTTCTCCTGGCCCCCTCCCTTGGGTTGAGTTTACACTCACACCCATTTCTTTTATTGGATCTTTATCCACTCTAGATAGGATCTGTGTTTTACACCATGAGTAAGCAGTTAATAAATAGAATGGAGTGATGTCATGGTGATATCAATAGGCTAGACCATGATGTAATGATGACGACATAACCTGATATCAATGGAATGATGCAATTGAAGGTAGCCTAGATTTGAATTAATGGATAATGAAGGAAATACTAAGGTAATCAGGTGAATTAGGGGTATGGATTAAGATAAGGGTTGAGAATGCATCATACATAATAGACGTTAAGAAATTCATGGTTCTGACAGCAATAATCTAGATCTGGGTATGATCCAGACTGAACCCTTGATCCAAATATCAACATGGATCAATGATACTATGGAGATAAATCTAATGATTGGAAATGTGAAATATAAATAATTGATGAGTAATCAGATGATAAATAGATGTCAAATCTGCTCTGAACCCCTATCAACTCTGTCCTCTGAACTCCTTCAACTAACTCTGCACCTCCTCCCCTCAGACTTCATACTTCTTTACTTGGACTTTGCCCCTTTTATATCAGACTTCCATACTTCCTTATTTAGTATTCCCCTTGTTACCTTCAACTCTTCATTCCTTAGTCATGACCCTTAATCATTTCCCTAGACCCTTCATTATCCCATACATATGTTTCCTCTATGTATGTTTTTCTTCACCATATGCTTTCTTTCTACCCAATGTACCTTACCATGCACTCCTCCATTCCTTAGTCTGAACTCCAAACTGGACTTCAGTATATAAACCCTCTGTACTCCATTTTGTACCTCAGTACAAATATTGAGTTAGTCTCCTCTAGACTCTTGTCTGATTCCCTCTCCCTCTCACCCTCTCTCACCCTCTCTCTCTCTCTCTCTCTCTCTCTCTCTCTCTCTCTCTCTCTCCCTCCCTCTCTCCCTCTCTCCTCCTCCTCCTCTGAAATATGAGGACTGAGCCTAGGCAAGGGCACAACACATAAGTCCTGTGCCAAGTCCTCCTAGATACCCCCTTGCCATTCTAACCTATATATATTCATCCTTCCCTACAAACTTCATAACACTAACCTTTGGATCTCTGATCAGACTGGAGTCCAGAGGACCCAGAATTGACAGGAATCTATATCATTCTGATGCATTTTTACTTATATAGAACTACATATATTGTCTTTCAACAACAATGCCTCAAGCTCCTCCCATCTCCCCATTTTCAATGGGCAGAACTATGCCACCTGGTGACCAGCAATGCTTACCTATCTTAACTCAACTAGCAGCATGTGATGCACAACTTTGCCTGCACCCTTGCCTCCTAACAGTCATCCTTCACAGGTGCTTCAATGCCTTCAAAACCAGTTCATGAAGTTAAAGTTTGCCAAGTACAAGGTGCCTGACAAGATTCAGGCAATGATTATTTTATCTAAACTGTCCCTGACAATGGATTTGATTGCACAGATGCTTGCACAGAAGAAGTATGCTGATGGGAAGCAGGCTGATTCCATGGTCAATGAGATTATGGCAGCTACAGTGGCTCAAAAAACTGTCTGGATGTTTGCCTATTTTGCACTAAATGCAGTGTCCTGTGAAAACCACTAACCCTAACCCTATTATGTAAGTGTACCAAATATAGTACTAAACCTTGGCTATCTACTGATGCAAGAATCAAGTGATTTGGATAAGATCTGATGAAATGGCAGCTATTTCAAAATCATGACTCATTTGGACAGTTTTTTGACTTTATATTGGAACTATATATATTGGATCCTGGAATGTCATAATATGACTTGACACATCTGGAAATGGTTCTATTATGTCACCTTTATGTAAATGTGTGTCAGACAACATATATAATACCCACTATTCTATGAGTAAGACTCTAAGATGAAGGATGGAACTGATGAATTACATGGCTTGAATTATGTTTTTGGCCTTGCTAACAATGATTTTCTAAATAATAGCCCTCTTATTAGTAAAAGTAATTAGTTTCTATGATACCAGTGCTTCACTGAGTAGACATTCTAATGTACCAAGACTACTATGGACCTCCATAGGTCAGGTTACAACACAATTTTCCTAGAGAAAGGATCAGGGAAGATGAAAAATATCATATTTTTTCCCTAGAAGATAGAAATGAGTTTAATAGTAAAAGTGAGCAAATAAATATAGAATAGTGGTTATTATATATGTTGTCTGACACACATTTACATAAAGGTGACATAATAGAACCATTTCCAGATGTGTCAAGTCATATTATGACATTCCAGGATCCAATATATATAGTTCCAATATAAAGTCAAAAAACTGTCCAAATGAGTCATGATTTTGAAATAGCTGCCATTTCATCAGATCGTATCCAAATCACTTGATTCTTGCATCTGTAGATAGCCAAGGTTTAGTACTATATTTGGTACACTTACATAATAGGGTTAGGGTTAGTGGTTTTCACAGGACACTGCATTTAGTGCAAAATAGGCAAACATTCAGACAGTTTTTTGAGCCACTGTATATCATGTCTCACACTTAGTTCCAGCACCTCAGTCTGTTCATCTCGCACAATGACTGAGGTAAGCCACACATGATACAATACTACAGTGCACATACTAACTATCACTCATAGTATAGTCTTTTTAGCCCGATGTTGCTCTAAGTCTTATAACCACATTGTCTTGGGAGCAATGCTCTAACATGGGTGGCAAAGGCCATGGTTCTGGGTCTCAACAGGCCCAGAAAATCAGCACTGTCAAGAGAAAGTCTAAGAGAAATACCTTTTTCAAGTCCCAGCAGCAGTTCCATCCAGCACTCTCTGGGTAGTAGGGTGGCAACAGTGTAGACAAGAAAGGGAAAAAGTATTTGTGTGGCAAGTGTGGTGGCAAGGCCAACCTCAACCACCTCAACTTTGTTGAGGATGAGATGTGTTATGAACCACGTGCAACTAACTTTTATCTCTACACTCTTTTCATCACTTTCCTTCATCCTCACGTTCCTTACATCACATGACCTCCACGAGGCTGATCACATGACCAGTCACATGCCATGACATCATCCGTCACCTGATGAGTCTAGCCTATGACATCATAGCCTCTAGGGTTACACGTTGACAACCCTTAGACTACCCTAACCCTTATCTCCATCGGATCTCCACAGCAATCCTGCCACCTCCTAGATCTCCCGATCCGATCTAATTCCCTCCCATGTATCACCCCTATTTATCTAGATTCCCATCTCCGTGGATCTCAGATCCAGATCTCAGGGTTCACCTCACAGCAGCCTTGCACATCTCATCTCTGTCCGTACTTCCATTCCCTACCCATGGTCATTACCGTCTTTCCTTATGTAGCATAGCCTTATCTATTATTACCATGTATAGTAGTGTACTGCTTGGTCCGTGTGCGGGCCTGTACAATATGTATATAAGGCGGCAGTCCCAGCTGGCTAAACCCCAGCTTTGACCACTTGTCTAGTTCACCGCTCTTGGGCCCCTAGGACTTGGGTTAGAACCTCGTCCGCTATGGGCACTCCCTCGACGTGGCTCGCTGGCACTTGTAGCTCCCCTGCCAGGGTTACAGGCTTTCTCTCTTTGCCGGCTAGCCTCATTATCGGCTGTTAGGTTTGGTTGTTTCTTCCAGCCGAAGGGTTTTCCCGTCCCCTTCGATGGCTGCTTGACGCAGTCATAACAAGATGTAATTCACATTCATTGCTGTCACCCCTGCCCATGTCTTTACCTCTTCTATTGTCAACCTTCATGTTACTGCCCACATTCCTGCAACTTGTTTCTAGGGTCTTCAAGGTCCTCTGGCCTTTCCAGAGATTAAGGAGGCTTTTGATCTTGCCCATAGGCTTGAGATCCAGCTCACCTGTGAGATGATTTGTTCCCTTAACTATGCATGCCCCCTCCTAGACCACCTTGACCTGTCTGTTCCTGAGCTGTTATTAACTATTTCTGATGATGTACCAATGTCCAATGCTGCCACCTTTTCCTCCTCTACCTTTATGGTGCCTACTGTCTGTCTCCTACAATTGGTCAAAAAGATTGATTGATCTTGTCTTGATGAAGAGGACTCTGATATCCCCTTTTCTTCTAAACATTCCTATAAGTGCCAAATTATGGCTGCTCCCTCCACTTCATGGGACTCTGATGATGAGGTGGATACCTATAGTTCTGATGATGAGATCCAAGATCTTTATGACCAATATATTCAGGATCCCAGGTTAGTATATCCTCACTATTTGCTACACTAGTACTCATTCATTGTTGCTGCTACCTTATATGCACAAAACAATGCAGTGGTGTTGAGTAGTACTGTATATACATTGAATTTATCAGATGGATGATGCTATTTGTGCTCATGGCTCTGATAATTCATGTATATGATGTGGAAAACCTGAGACCCCCTTCTGGATTCTCAATTCTGGTGTATCTATGCACTTTTCCCCTGATCACTCAGACTTTGCTGAGTTCACACCCCTTAAGGGATCTAAGTGGATACCAGTCCACACTGCTGCTTTCATATTATTCATTGAAGGCAAAGGTCATGTGATAGTTCCATGGTGTGATTCATCTGGTCACACTCAAACCTTAACATTGTTTGATATTGAGTACCTACCCAACTTGTTACAAATCTCCTTGCACCTAACTATTTCCCACACCTTCCTTTACCACATTCCTTCCACCCTCATGCTCCTTAAGTCATGTGACCCCCATGAGGCCAATCAATGCCTCAAGGGTTACACATGTAGACTATCTTAGATCCCTCCATGATCAGATCTCCTCTGCATTCACATGCCATCCCTAGATCTCCCAATCCAATCTAATCTCCCCTTTGTATCCATACATATATACTTACTAGATCCAGATCTCAGGGTTTGCCTCATGGCAACCTTGCTGTCTTTATCTCTGTCCATACTTCCATTCCTTCCCACATTCATTACCATACTGTCATTACCTTCCCATGTATAGTAGTATTAGCTCTTCCTCTGTCTGCTAAGGGTTTGGCCTTTGGGCCTCATTCCTCATGTTGGCTCTATGATGATTCCTGCTCTTGCTAGCCCCCAATACAGGCATCCTTTCTCTTGCTGGGTAGCTTCATCATTAGCTGACTCTCCTTGGGTTGTTGTTTGGTCATCCAGCCAATGGGTTGTTTCGGTTCTCTGGTGAATGCACCAAGTTATTCACAACACAACTCACAAGTGCACCTGATTTCCCTAGGCTACCTACTACATGCTGGAGCTACTGTCAATGGTATAGCTGAATGGATCAATGTGTTATATGGAGATGGAGAGCTACTTGCCCTATTCACTCCAGTGCAAATAGGCCCAAATATATACACTCTCCAGAGCACCCCTAGCACCAAAAATCTCTACACTAGAACTGAGTCTACTTGGAATACTCTTCATCACTGATTTAGTCACCCTTCTAAGGAGGTTTTAAAGCACACATGAAAATATACATGAGGCTTCCCTGAGATTAGCACACCACAGAAGGACAAAGTCTGATCTGGCTATGCTCTAAGCAAGATGCCTAATCACACCTACCTACCTGATGTGCAATGAGCTACTCATGTATTTGAACTTGTGCACTCTGATATCAAGTTATTCTAGCAATATGAGGTGTTAATTGTAAAGCAGTTTTCATCTAGTCTTATAATGAGAGATGGCCATTGATCTGGGTAGAATGGTATAGTCCAGTAGACTTCAGCCACATCCTGGACTACTCCTTGTGTGCCTGGGGGTAGGGTAGAGATTAGTGTGGCAGTAATGTGAAAGGTACTTTAAAAGGTGGGGAAAATGTCTGTATTAACTCTAGCATTAGGTGAGGATATATGTGAAGTGATCTGATATGGGAATGAGAGGTTTTTCTGATTTGGGAACTAAAGATAAGGAAGTGATCTGGAAGTGCCCTAGTGCCACTTCAACAGTTTTGTGACTAAATGGTCCTAGGTATTATCCTTTCAAAAGCTCTTGGAGAGCTACCTGCCATATATCCAGGTGATATGGGGTTACTGCTCTAGCTCTTCTGAGCTTTAGGGCATGTCTGAGTGCCATGATTGAGATCTCCACAGCCAGAGCATTCATGTGTAGCTGAGGCGTGATCCAAGCAGCATCTGTATGGTCTTTGCCAGTGATACATACCTTGGCCCCAGATGGATTGATGAATTGCCCTTCTGGGTTATGCCAGCAGCAGGCTATGGTGCCATCCCATAGTTCTGTGAAGTGGCAGCAGTGTATGTTGTGTGAGAAGTGCACTGTAGGAGGTCGAGCCCTCCTACGGTTATACAGCTCCCTTTTCGGTCTGTTCAAGCGTTCACTCAATCGTCCATCGCATCTACAGTCTATCCAGGTAGGTTTATTTTGTATTTTGTTCGTTTCTTGTTTTTCTGAGTTTGTTTGTTCGTTTCTTGTTTTTCTGAGTTTGTTTGTACAATCCGCCCGTTTATCTGGGTCTGGATCGTGTCAGTCCGGTACCGGATTCGAATCATCTGGACCGGACAGTTTTAGATTGTATGTCCCCTGGGTGCCGATTGGCCTCGGATTTGTTTCATCTCATAGATAGAAGTCTATGGGCGTACCCGGGACTATAAAACTGGTGTACTCGTGCTTCTGAATAAAAAAAATTTATCTTCCCATCATCTTGGTCTTTCCCTGAGTTCTTGTCAGTCCAACTATTGTTTTATTTGTTTGTTTTCCCTCTGTTTGAGGGATTCTTCACTCAGGTCCATATCTCGGGCTGCTGCCATCTGACACCCTCCCTTGGGTTGAGTACATTTGCACCCATTTTCATAGATCCTTTTCCATCCCGGAAAGGATCGTTGTTTTACAACTGGAGCCCACCGCGAGGGAGGGATACAGTTCAGTGGTGTGCAGCTTCAAGGGACTATCCGTCATTTACCTCCCTTTCAGCTTCATTTTTTCCGGACCCCTTTTTCCGGACCCTTGCTCATCCCATTCGCTTCTCATTTGATTCGTTGTTATTTGTTGCTTCCCTATTCATCATTTCGAACTCTTGGCTTCTATTTTGTTAATCCTCTCCTTGATTCATCGTTTACATCAGCATCCGGATCCACCCTCATCTTCCGCTCACATCGCTCCTCGGATCCCATTACGTCAGCATGCCAGCCACTTTCATCTGCCCTCTTCGCAACACCCCTGAAGCACCTCGATTCGACACATGAAAGCCACGACAGCTACCCGGCTTTCTCGAAGACATCTCGACTCTAGCAGACGTGCTCAGATACAACCAATCCGGGAAGATTAGGCTTGCCATCTACTATGCAGATCTTGACGACGCAGAGTTCTGGGAAACTCTCCCAGAAGCATCAGATCCGGTTCCAGATTGGGACGCCTTCGTTATGGAAGTCAAGAAGCACTATCCGGGATGCGAAGGTCCGCGTAACTATAGTCGAGCTGACCTTGTTTCCATCACGCAGGAGTCTAGATCAAGGCCTATGCAGCTGCTTGACAACATTGGAGCGTATCATCGACAATTCATCAAGATCGCACATCCGCTCGTGTCCACTCGTCGCCTGTCTGAGCTAGACCGCGACGTGCTGTTCATGTCTGGACTCTCACGTGATCTCGAGATCCGGGTCCTACAACGCTTGGAGATTGTAAGGCCAGACATTCATCCGGAAGCTATTTACCCACTGTCAGACGTCCTGGTGGCAGCGACATTTCTTTTGTCAGGACCCCGGAATGGCGTTACGACATTCGTGCCATCATCTCCTATCATCAGTGTGCCACATGCTTCAGTGCCACGTCCGTATCCGGTACCAGTGCCAGCTCCCGTAGTTATCAATCCGCCTACGCCATCATTCGTCCCGAGTCCGGTCTCGTACCCTCATCCAGCACCATCGCCTGTCATCACACATTCGTCTGCACCACGTCCGGTCTCGAGTCCAGCATCACATCCGGATCCGTCTTCGCCATCTGTCCTGCCAGTCGTGTCATCACCTCTAGTCGCACCTGCCTCATTACAGCTGCATCGCCATCCAAATCCGGTTGTACAGCCACCACGGATACCGCGCCCGGTCCTGTCAGTATCCGTCCCGGATAGGGATGCTGTCATGGATGTTGATCCGGACATCTTCAGTCCGGTTGAACGAGAGCCACGTCCGGTTTGTTCAGAGGACCCAGAGGTCATAGCATACCAAGGGTATTTGACAGAGGTATTGCAGGCCTTCCAGCGAGATTGCACAGTTGCAGCGTCACCACCACCTGTCATCTCTGTGTTCAAGCAGGCGTCCCTCCCTTCGTTTTTGTGTGGTGCTCAATTTGCTGACCTCATTTCATCATCCTCACCTGTATTTGCTAATCCCTTCATATCCTTTTCGTCATCAGTCGCATCCGGGCCATTGCCCTTATCCGTATCGTCATCCGCCATGTCGGACTCAGAATTTGTTTCGCCATCATCGTCGTCGTCACAATCCGGGCTGTTGCCCCTATCCTTATCCGTGTCATCGTCCGCCATGTCGGACATATCCTCATCGTTGTCTGCCGTGCCAGACCAACCTCCATTCGAGTCTGCCGTGTCGGGCCTCATTTCCCTTACTTCTTCATCCGTTTTTGCTAATAATCATCTTTCATCATCGTTGTCATCAGTCGTATCCGGGCCATTGCCCCAATCCGTGTCGTCGTCTGCCGTGTCAGACCAATCTCAAGTCCAGTCCATCGTTCCGGACCCTTCATCTCCTCTATCCCCTATTTCTGCTGACCTTGCCTCCCCCATCTCATCCTCACATACGTCGCTCCCACCACCCGTTTTGGGTGATTCTACTTCACTTTCCTCGCAGCAGGACATTTGTTGTCGCCATTCGGACATTCAGTCCGGTTTCTTCTTTTCTTCTTTTATCTTGTCATTTCTTCGTCGGGCTTCTTATGCCCCTTTTGATTTGAAGCTGCCTATCCGGCCCCCCGATATTTTTATTTGTTTTTCTCCATTTGGCAGCGCTTCCCCCACTCTGGATCATCATGACCCGGAGGTCATCATTTGTAGTACCCCTGGGGGTGGTACTCGTGTTTCCACTCATTCCTGTTCCTTTTCATTTTCATCGTTTGATTTTTGCATTTTTGTCGTTTTCACTTCCATTATTTGTGTGTTACCTTTCATCTATTTTGCGGACCATATGTACTATCCGGACTCCGTGTTTCGTCAATCCGGTCTCATCCGGTTCGGTTGGTCTCGCCGCAGACATAGACGGAAGAAGTAGATCGAAGAACACAAGTCAGGTCGGACACCCGCAATATCATTTTCATTATCAATCCGCTACGTATTCGTCCCATCCTGGGTTTAGTCCGGTGTCTATCAATCTTCATCCCGGTTTTTGTCTGGTGTCGTCATCGAATCTCTCACATCATCGCTAAAAAGAAAAATAACAGACAGTCATACGATACATTCAGTCGCCCCTCCCTTCGTTGCAAACCCATAAAATTAAGCAAAACAGTCGTATATCATTCGTTTTCTCAGTCTCGTATTCGCCGTGTTTAGCTATTCACTTTCGATTGCGCTTTGAGACTGGTGCACATCATCTGGTAGTTTGTTCCTTCAATCTGGTATCAATCCGGTATCCGTCCATTTGGGATCCGTGCAGGTATAGATGCAGCGAGCTGATCGATGAAGACAAGTCAGGCGGTACCCCGCGTTCGGTTCATTCATTTGATTTATCATACATCCGTTCGTTTCTTTACTTACTCGTTTTCTCTCCTTTTTTGTTCAGACCTCACCGGATTGGACTCACACGCGATTGGACACGAACACGGACTCGGATACGAAACAGAAAATACAAGAATACTAGCTATGACGAACCGAGTCCCTACCATCCACCCAACGCTGCCCTCACGATCGCCAGCTCGCCTCGCACCTCATCGAAGACAGCTGCGGCCTCCTGGACTCGAGCCACCGCTCCGTGGGCTCGGGCCACCGCCTCCTGGACTTGGGCACCCGCTTCTTCTACTCGGGCCCGCGCGCGGAATAGTTTGTTCTCGAGGAGGGCAATGGTCCGCAGACCCGCCTTGCGCACCTCCGGATCCACTTCACCCGTGCGTGGGCGCCACTTCACATTTGCCGGTTCCGGTTCGTTGTCCCTTTCTCCGCATTCGATGTCGGATACCTCGACGACGCGTGTCGGTACCCTGTTCTGATGGGGGCGGTTAGGAGCTTCTAGTAAAGAGTTAGTTACGCGTGCAGAACCCGGATACCACGCACCTGGGGCTTTGCCCTCCCCCTTCCTGTCGGTTGACCCCTTCGGCCCATCCGTCGTCTTCGCATTCACAACCTTCCCTCCTCGTCCGCTCGACTTGTCACATTTGGCCTTGAGGCCTTGGCACCGGTCGCAGGTCCGACCTTCACGACCCTGGCATGGGATCTTTGCCCTGGCGCATCCACCGCATGGCTGGTCGTGGTTACGGGACACGTCACCCGTAGCCGCCTTCTTTGGGGCCGGCTCGTCGTCTTCGTCCTCGTCGTCCTCATCCTCGTCTTTAACGATCCGTGGTCGCTGATTCGACTCGTTAGCATTGATACCGCGACGCGTACTAGTCACTTACCTTGGTT
>JBBPKT010000872.1:0-12864 GCA_038089395.1 Pulveroboletus frians
GGCTGCACCTGATACTTGTCATGTGCTGTCATACATTAGTTTGCACTGGTGGGCTCACCCTCACCATGCTGCATCTAAAGTTTGAGCATGATTCTAGTGTCAGATTGTGCCATTTATGGCTGCACTATGCTGGACACTATGGGGAAACTATGCCATTCTGATACACTTTGCCTACTGTAGAACTGCTATGTCTTCGAATACCGCTGCTGCTCGTGTCCCTATATTCACTGGCACCAACTGGACTGTTTGGTGGCCTGCCATTGCTGCCTATACTCAATCACTTGGGTGCATGTAGTGTATCAACTTCCCTGAGCCCGACATTCCTCCTACTGGAGACAACTTTGATAGTGAGCTCCAAAACTATTACATCAAGTGGCACGAGGCCAATTCATGCATTGCTGGCTCTATGTTGATGACTATGTCATCAACCCTTCAGCAAAAGTACTCCTCTAAGACCATTGCTAAGGACCTTATTAAGGCTCTCAAGGCCAACTTCATGTCTGCAGGCCTTCCCCAGGTCTATGGGGATTTCAAGGCCATGATGAACACCACCATCCCTGCTAACTCACATCCTGGAAATGCTCTCCAGCGTATCCAGAACCACTATGCCAAGCTAGCAAGTGCGAAGTATGTATGACATACCTGAGAAGATTTAAGTGATGATCCTTATGTCAAAATTACTTGCAAATATGGATGTGGTTGCACAGATGCTTGTGCAGAAGAAGGATACAGCTGGGAATCTGATCCCACCTACTGTCGAGGAAATTGTGGCTGCTGCCACACTCTCTTGGGAGCAGCGCTCCACTATGGGTGGCAAAGGTCGTGTGTCTGGGACCCAACAGGCCCAGAAGATCAGTGCTGTCAAGTGCAAGGGAGAGAGTAATCCCTCCTTCAAGTCTCAGTAGCAGTCTTCTCCAGTGCCTTCTGTATAAGAGCTGCGAGGGGATCGCTCAGTCGTTGCGTGGGACAAACGAGCTATATATGTTACCTGCGAGGAGATCGCTAGGTAGACTATAAGTACAGGTGGCACAAGCTATGTGATACGCAATACTCACCTCAGTCGTTGCGCGGGACAAACGAGCTGAGATGACAGGTTCGGAAACCAAGTAGATATACTATCTGTGCCACTAATCATATGAAAGAAAAGGGGATACGAAGTCAAAGGGGACAAAGGCACATAAAGGCATGAAAGGGAAAATAAGCTCCGTACATGTTACAAAGGTGTCGGCGGTTCTAGAGTATTGTGTCCGAGATAGTGGTCTGGGTCCATTGGGTGGCTGTGCGCACGCTTGCATAATGTGACACTCCCCCTCAAGCTGTGCGCAGTCCGAGTTCGGACGCAAAGTGCTTCACTTTTGGGGACGGGAGCGCTTTCGTAAATATATCAGCAACCATATCACCAGTCGGACAGAAGATGAGATGGAGCTTGCCGTCATCAATGACCCAACGAATGAAGTGAAACCACACATCGATGTGCTTCATATGGGCATGATATTGATGATCACGAGCAAGGGCGATAGCAGATTGATTGTCGGAGAAGAGCGTGGTAGGCTCAGTTACGGGCATGAAAATCTTGGCGATGAGACTATGAAGCCACAGGGCCTCTTTTGCAGCGTGTGTAGCAGCAACATACTCACTCTCAGTGGTGGAGAGTGAGACAATCTCTTGGCACTTGGAACTTCAGGACACAGCACCACCATCTATAAGAAAGGCATAACCCGAGACGGCTCAGCGGTCCTCCGTGACACTTCCATCGGCATCCGTATATCCTGTTAAGACTTTCTCAGCTCCTCCATAAGCCAGGTGCAAGTCCTTAGTCCCAGCGAGATACCGATAGATACATTTTACTGCGTCCCAATGAGCCTGTCCATGATTGGACGAGAAACGCGAGACCTGGCCTACAGCATAAGAGATGTCGGGACGAGTTCCCAATGCTGCGTACATAAGCGAGCCAACAACTTCTTGGTACGGGACATGACACATGGTGGCATACTCTGCAGAGGTTGCAGGAGACTGGCTGGCTGTGAGCTTAACACTCGGTTCCATGGGTGTGGAGATGGGCTTGACATCGTCAAAATTGAAGCGGTGGAGAATCGACTCAATGTACATCCTTTGCGAAAGGGTCAGCTCACACTCGGGGCGGTTACGCTTCACCTCAATCCCAAGGAGCCAGTGGAATTCACTGAGGTCGGTCACCTCGACAAAGTGTCTGATATCCTTCTTTACCACAATGATAATGTCGATCGAGGTTGCTGCAATGGTACAATCGTCAACGTGGACGACAATAACCATGAGAGAGGTTCCATCCCGTCTGATAAATATGGCTTGGTCGACCTTGCACTGCCGAAAAAGGAGGTGAGCGACCAAAATTTCAATGAGCCATTGATACCAGCGACGGCTGCTTTGTTTGAGTCCATACAACATTTTGCGTAGACAGCAAACACGGTGCGGGTGGTTGGGATCAGCATACCCAGGTGGTTGGCGCATAAATATGACTTCATCGGCACCCAGCGTCCCATTGAGGTATGCTCCCTTGATGTTGATCTGATGGAGCTCAAGATCGTGTCGAGCTGCAAGTGCTAGTACTGTACGAATGGAAGCCAGCTTTGCGACTGGTGCGTACATATCAAAATAGTCCACTCCAGGGACTTGTGAGAAACCTTGCGCAATGAGACGTGCCTTGTATCGTATGATGTTACCTGCCATGTCCTTCTTAGCACGGAAAACCCATTTTGATCCGATTAGATTTGCATTGGGTGGTGGGTCGACGAGTTCCCAGGTGCTGGCCTTGGTGAGCGTGTCTAGTTCTTCTCGTACACCCTGTTCCCATTTGGGCCAGTCGGGACGGCGACGTGCGTCAGCAAGCGTGGTCAGTTCGAGCGCTTCGGCTGAGGTACTGGCTTGCTCGACGAGCATCGTTAGTTCACGCTCATCGTAGTCCAAATCATACCTATCGTCAGAGACAATGTGGGTTTGGTCACTCGCTTGGGTGTTGGGGGCAGCTGGCTCTGTGGCTGTTGAAGGAAGAGGGACGCCTCGAGGGAGACGTGGTAACACGGCCTTGCCGTTTAGGATGTCGAGCACCTGTTGGCTTGGCTTTCAGATGCGCTGGGCACGTGACTGTGGCATGTCAGCAGGTGCTAGTGGCACAGGAGGTGGCACAATCGGCAAATGTTCAGGCTGAGCGGGGTCAGGTGACAGCGTGGCATGAGGCTGTGACATGGTGACAGTAGCCGATGGCGGTGTGTTGGTGGCAGGGACCTCGTGGTGCAGCACAGGGGTGACGCCACCTGTCAAGACGTTACCATCAGTCTCCCCCTCAGCGGCATCCAGCAGCGGCTCGAAGAAGAAGTCACGTTCGACAGTGACAGCACGTGATTTTGGCCAATAGACGCGGCAAGCGTACTCCGTCCATTCATCAACACCAACCCATTGGCCAACTTCAACACGACCACCAAGTTTGGATCCAGCGCTGGTACGAACATGCACGATGGAACCCCATTCGCACAAACCATGAAGGTCAGCGGGACGGCCGAAAGTGAGTTCGTAAGGAGATTTTCCATCGAGCACACGGGTAGGAGTCCAATTCTTCAGCCAGACGACATGACGGGCCGCCTCTCCCCACAGGAACTTGGGTAATCCGCTAGCATGCAAAAGTGTGCGCACCCGCTCCAAGATGGTGCGGTTAAGACGCTCTGCAATGCCATTGTGCTGTGGGGTGTCCCGTGCGGTGAGTCGTTGCATAGTGCCCTGGCGCTTGAGATATAGAACAAACTCCTTCCCCAGGTACTCTCCCCCTTGATCAGAGTGGAGTAACTTCACTCGGGCAGCCAACTGCCGATCAAGCCAGGCCTCGAAGCCACGGTAAGCAGTAAAAGTGTCGCTTTTCTGACAGATCAGATAGATATGTGTCAGATGGGTGTGATCATCCGTGAAGGTAACATAGTAACGACGACCGCCAAGGGTCGCAACGGGAGAGGGTCCCCAAACGTCAGAGAAAACCTTGCTACCGGTGGCATCTGCACATGGTCCCTCACGCACTTTGGCGATAGGTCTGCGGGTGGCCTTGCCATAGACGCAAGATTCACAGAAGGTATCTGCACTTCCCTCGAGATCAAAGGTCAAACCGCTGACCAGTCCTTGCTCAGCCAGCTTGCGAGCAGCAGAGGGTGCGATATGCCTGAGCCATCGATGCAACTCCATCACGGTGATCCGCTCATCAGCCACAGCGGCGTGATCATCGTCATGGACCACATGGTAAAGTCCCTTGGTGGAGTGCGGTATTTGACCGATGGTTTCTCCATCAGCGTCACGAATTGTGCAAAAACCCTGCGCAAAAGTGGTGGACAGGCCCATCCAATCCAGGTGGCCAATGGAGACCAGCGTGTACCCAACCTCCGGTGCGTATAGAACCTCAGTGAGCTGTAACCGCGATGTAGTGATCCCGTTCGGTATATCAATGACCAGATTGCTGACTCCTGTAGCGGCAAATTTCTGTTTGTTTGTGGCAGTGAACGACTTGGGAGGGATAGACCGCACATCGGTCATACGCTCATGATTGGGGGTAAGATGACAGGTCGTCCCAGAATCATACAACTCAACACGTTCCTTTGTATGTGGAGTGGGTTCTGCAGCGCTGGGCTCCGTCACAGGGACAGCGACAGCATCGTCGTCACTGTCCAAGTCATCATCGTGCCAACCACTCCCCCAGGAGTGGTCATCGCCGGCCTTGGAGAAGTAGCCATCATCATCTGAGGTGGTACCCTCGTGATCGAGGATGGATTCATCATCACTTTCGCTCAGTAGGTCTGGCAGGGAGTTGTCATCCTGAAAACTTTCCAAATCGGGTAGTGAGTCGCTGTCACTAATGCTCTTCAGGTCCGGTAACGAGTCATCGTCACTGACGACGCCAAAAACACTGTCTTCATCGTCATCGACCATGGCGAGGTGGGCACTACCAGCAGAGGGCACTGCTAGCTTCTTTTCATTGGCGGGTTTTTTGTCGCATTTTGCAGCTAAATGCTGATCAGATCCACATGTCCAACAGAGCTGCTTTGGTCTGTTTCCATGCTGACCATGGCCTGCACGACCTTGTCCACAGGTATGAGAGGAGGAGACAACCATCGCTTCATCGCACTCCTTGGTATCGCTACGGGCAGTTCCTTTTGCCTTATATCTGTCCGCCTCCTTGCTGATCAATGAAATCAGGGTGTCGGGTTCAATGGTTTTCGAGGTCGCATAAAGACGAGCAGCAGTGAGTTGAGTTGAAGCGAAGTTTGCGAGGGAGTTTGGGAGTGAGCAAATAATGGTAGATCGATAGTCCTTTTCATTGACATCTACCCCAATGGATGCTAACTCCTCTCGCTTTGTCCAAAGATCATCGAGAAATTGGCGAACATCGCTACCTTTCGGGATTTTCGATTTGAGGAACTGAGCTCGGAGTTCGGTTTGTGCATAGGTGCCTTTCTCCATATATTCACGAGTGATCTCCTTCCACATCAGCTCAACGGTCGCCAGCTTCCGCACCTTTAGTGCAGTTGAATCCGGAATTCGCTGGGTAAGCAAATGCCTTGATATACCCTCATTCTTTTTTCACTTATCTATCTCTGTTTTCTCGTCAGCTGTCGGTGGGGTTTGCCCAGTCGGCATGGTGGCTGTGCCATCGAAGTGGCCCCACATCTCCTTCGCCTCAACAGCGACCTGGAAGCGGAAAGAGAATATGGCCCAGTTTGTTCCTTTCACATCGAGCTTAGGAACATTGTTTGGGAGGGTGTCAGTCGTGAGTGGGATGGTGGTAGACATAGTGGTGAGGTACTTGAATCGATTTGTTGTTTTATGCAGTGAGCTCAGGGCTCATAACCTATAAGAGCTGTGAGGGGATCGCTCAGTCGTTGTGTGGGACAAACGAGCTATATATGTTACCTACAAGGGGATCGCTAGGTAGACTATAAGTACAGGTGGCACGAGCTATGTGATACGCAATACTCACCTCAGTCATTGCACGGGACAAACGAGCTGAGGTGACAGGTTCGGAAACCAAGTAGATATACTATCTGTGCCACTAATCACATGAAAGAAAAGGGGATACGAAGTCAAAGGGGACAAAGGCACATAAAGGCATGAAAGGGAAAATAAGCTCCGTACATGTTACAAAGGTGTCGGCGGTTCTAGAGTATCGTGTCCGAGATAGTGATCTGGGTCCATTGGGCAGCTGTGCGCACGCTTGCATAATGCGACATTCTGGGCAGCAGGAGGATGACAGCGCAGACAAGAAGGGGAAGAAATGACCTTATGGAAAGTGTGCTGGAAAGGCTGCTAAGCACAATTACTTCTCTTTTGTAGAGGGTGAGATGCAGTTTGTATCAGTTGCTATAGCGCCAGCCTATGTTTTCTCTTCTCCTGTTGTTGATCCATGCATTGCTGCTTACCAGCCTGCCCAGCAGTACCAAGGAACTCAAGAGCCTCCTGCCTTTGATTCAATAACCAAGGCTTTTGATCTTGCCCATCAGCTTGAGATCCAGCCCACTGCTGAGACCATCTGGTCCCTTGATTTGGTGCGCTCCCTCCTCGAACGTCTTGATTTGTCCAGCCCTTCTTCATTGTCATTCACATCTTACTAACCAGAGGCTATTTCTATGCCTGATGCCCCTGCCTCCTTCTCCTCCACTTATATCGCCCCTGCTGTGAGGCTCCCATCTAGTTCTTCAAAGAAATCCTGAAAGTGCCACATTATGGCTACTCCATCCACCTCCTGGGATACTGATGATGAGGTGGATATCTATGGTTCCAAGACTGAGGTCCAAGGTCACTATGACCAAGAGGATCTCAGGTTAGTACATTCCTATTCATCATTGCACCAGTACTCATCTGCTACCACTGCTTTTCCCTATGCGTGAACCGATGTAGCAGAACTGAGTAGTACTGTATATACTTCCAATGTATCAGTACTGAGCCAATGCAAGCATGTTTGTGCCCATGGCTCCCAATCTTCGTGCACACGGTGTGAAAAGCCTGATCGTCCATTTTGGACTCTCAACTCTGGTGCATCACTGCACTTTACTCCTCATTGCTCAGACTTTTCTGAGTATGTTCCTTTGAAGGGGAAAGACCAAATACTGGTTCATACTGCTGCCAACATACTACAAGTAGTTGGCACAGGTCTTATTCATGTTCCCTGGCTTGATGCTGATGGCAAACATCATACACTGGAGTTATATGATGTAGGGCATCTGCCCAACTCCAATGTTCGCCTTGTGTCATTAGGACAACTGCTACAAAAAGGTGCCAAAGTTAAAGGTGACACTCAGCAGATTACTGTTATGTATGGAGATGGCAACATCTTGGCACCCTTTACTCCTGGCCATCTTGGCCCTAACATGTATATTCTGGAGTCAGCAGATGCCTCTAAAGATATGCACACTAGCACTCAGCCAACATGGAAAACATTACATTGCTGGTTAGGTCACCCCTCTAAGGAGGTCCAGAAGTATGCGCAAAAACATACACGAGGCTTCCCTGAGACATCCACACCACAGGAGAACATTATTTGTCCTGGCTGTGCTATGGGCAAGATGCCCAATTGTGCCTTTCCACCTGATGTGCATAGAGCCAGTCAAGCATTCGAGCTTGTGCACTCTGACGTAAAGTCATTCCCCATTGAATCGTACCACCACTACAAATATGTCATCACATTTGTGGATGATTACACCTCCTTTGCCTGGATGACCTCTTTGTGCACGAAAGATGCTGCATTGACGGTCACTGTTAGAACCAGGGTCTCCGGGAGGTAACTCTGGAACTCCGGAGTTCGAGTAGGACTTGGCTTCACCATATGTGGTGTGCCCTTGTCACAACTCTGGGGGTGTCCTGTAATTTTGGAATGGGTGGAAGAAGTCGGATTGGTCTTGTTGCAAGCAACAAGGCCGAGGATGGTTCAGAAGAGAGTCTTAGAGACTCAAGGGGGTCAGAGTGAGCTTGGGAGACTTGTCCAAGTCGATATTCAAACTGGAGTATCTATTACAAGTGTGGGGACTTTATATACGGGAGTAGAACGTAGGTCTTACTAATAGTCTGGAGTGCGGATGCTAGGTGTACCGGAGCTGTGCTCCTAAGCAGGCACAGGGACGGAGGGTGAACTGGGGCGAAGCTAATGGCTATGTACTGTAAGCGAAGAATGGAGCATAACACTAGGAACAAGGAATGCTAAATACAGAGGGTCTGGGGTGTCAGGGATGCGGACTCATCGAGAACGCACTGGAGGTCACAGGAAAGGTGTCCAGAGTTGTCCGGAGTTAAGTCCGGAGTCCTGGATTTGACGGATATGACAGTCACTAAACATTTTTTATCAATGGTCCAGATACAGTTCTCTGCCAAAGTCAATGGATGGATGTCTGATGCAGGGGGAGAGTACAAATCTCATGCTTTTGATAAGCTCTTGGCTGACAATGGGATCCATGTATTCCAGAGTGCCCCACATGTCCCACAGCAGAATGGCCAGGCTAAGTGCTTTATGCACACTGCCATAGACAAATTGGAAGCTATGTGCCTTGAGGCTTGCATTCCTGATAGCTGGTGGGAATTCTCGATGACACATGCCTGTCACTTGTACAATAGGACACTGCTCTGCTGACACAATTGGTGTACCCCTTATGAGCTCCTTTACAAGGAAAAGCCTGACATTAGCCACTTGCGCATGTTTGGATGCACAGTATACATATTTATCCCTTAGGATGTGCACACCAACAAGATGGCTCCTAAGTCAGAGCTTATGGTGTACCTAGGTGTCGCTCCTGGACACAAGAGCAACTATATTTTTATGCACTCTCCCACAAATGTCATTTTCACATCTGTGTATGCTCATTTTGATGAAGCACAGTTCCTGAAGTGTAAAACTTCAACTCGCAGACAACCCACTGCCCAAACTCCTGTTCCTGATGGAGTTGATGTGCAGCTCCCAGTGCCACCTCCTGTCAGTCATGAGGACCAAAATCATCCTCAACCTTCTCATCTACCATCTCCTCCCTTTGTTCCACCTCCTAGTCCCCCATTTGCTCCATGTACTTCATCGCCTAGACATCCTTTATCCCCTCCTTGCCAACCTTGAAAGGAACCTTGCCCTCCTATGCCTGCTCCTCCACTCTGCCCTCAGTGTGAATGTCATATGCCCAGGTGGCCCGACAATGTGTATGGTGATGACTGATACCCAGTGGATCAGCTGAAGGATATAGAGTGTACCTCTCGGTGGCATGATGTTGTTGAGCCTGGCCCTTCCAGGGTTCCAGCTCCAACAGAGGATATACCAGGTCACTTCCTGGGCACCCCTTCTTCACCACCCAAAGATGCTGCATCTCCATCATCTCCCACTGCTCTTAGCAAGGAGGATGTTGAGAAGCTGTGTTAGGAAGGAGGAGCAGACCTTGTCATATATCTATTGAATAAGGTGATTGCCAGTCTCAGACTTGGCTAGCGAGTCAATTCCACTCAATGATGTTTTTGGAGATGCACTGGGTGTCATGCATCTAGAGGTGCTCAAGCTGAGCTTCAGCATCTGCAATGGGGTTGTGGGATCTGAAATTAGATTGCAACTCATATAAAAATGTGTGCCAACTATCCATCCACATGGGTCAGAGGCCTGGCACTTCAAGTCCAAGGAGGTCTGGCTTG
This sequence comes from Pulveroboletus frians, assembly GCA_038089395.1. Classification (NCBI taxonomy): domain Eukaryota; kingdom Fungi; phylum Basidiomycota; class Agaricomycetes; order Boletales; family Boletaceae; genus Pulveroboletus; species Pulveroboletus frians. Next base: position 9,664 of record JBBPKT010000872.1, read on the forward strand.
AAGTATTCGAGCACAATTCCCTTCAGGTAAGACTGAGTGAAGGTGACCTTGGTCCAATCCTTGCAGTAGGTTTGGGGATTGGCTTGGAAGTGGAGTTTGCACTGGACAATGAATGGATGGAGTTTTTTTGGATCCATCCCATTGAATGGGTCGGGTTCCTGGACCTTAGGCTTAGAGCCCTTGGTCTTCCACCGTCGGAGTACTTGGCAGGTCATCCCCTTGATAGCATCAGCGAGTTGAGTGAAGGGTTCATAGGCAAGTGGGACTTGGTTGCATTCTTCATCTTCATGGTTATCTTCATCAGGGATATGCCTGGTGGAGGAACCCTGGTCAGAGTCCATATTGGAAGAGCTAGAGAAATTGTTACCACCTGGGTCGTTACTGTTGCCCCTCCTGCACAAAGACATCAGGGTGCTGGGTCAGACTTGGATGAATTCCTCATCATCCCATTCTAGAGAACCAATTGGAGAAAGTTCAGGACTGAAGGTAAGCGGGAGAGGTGTAAGCAGGAACAGAGGTTGTCTGCTATGCACCTTGGAGATAGAGGGCACAGTGACCATGGTACATGTAAAGAAGCTATGGAAGTCTCCAGGGACCCCATGAGAACTGCCAAAGGCAGTCTGCAGGATCTGCTCACACTGAGAGGTTCATCTTGTGTGCACAGATATAGGAGCTGCTGAAAAGAGTGAACCTTGACAAGAGAGAGTATGAATATACTGTTAAGTCCAGGCCCTCTGGGCTCAAGTCCAGTTGGAGGTCCAAAGGTAAGTATGTATGAAGTTCATCGGAGGATGAATGAAGAACAGGACAGAGACAGGATACCTAGGAGGATGTTGGCACAGGACTTATGTGTCATGTCCTTGCTGAGGTTCAGTCCTCATATTTTGTAGGGAGAGAAGAGGGAGTGAGAGAGTGAGAGAAGAAGACTGAATGAGGGTCAGGAGGAAACTAGTGTGATATTCATACTAAGGTACAAGGATGGAGTGCAGAGGGTTTATATACTAAAGTCCAATCGGAGTGTGAAAGATCTAAGTAAAAGGGCAGTGATTGCCCACTACACTAATTAGCAACAGTAATAAGGTAAAGCAAAACTGGTACTCACCTCAGCTGCTGCCCAAGGAGTAGCAGGAACGACTGAGGAGAGCTTAGAAGTGAAAGGGAATGCATATATAAGGTAGGTGAAGATGTGAGTGCAAAGTCTGATCAACTCCAAAGCGAAACAAGTGATCTCCATAAGGGAATAGTAAGAGGGAAGAGGAAACGGCACGAAGTTATGGAATGAGAGTGAAGTGAAGATAGGGTAAAGAAATGACATAAGAATGTGTACTGATATGCCATTAGACACAAGTCCAGCCTTCCTATCCATCTCTGACTGCTTCTATAGGACTTTGGTAACTCCTATGTAGGAGTTGTAGGAGTTTGTCCAGAACTTCATTAAGGAACCTTGGAGTTGGATAGGAGGGCATGGAGGAGATTGGAGTTGTTATCTCCAACACAGAGTTCAGACGGAAGAATGGAGGAGCATATGGTAAGGTATGTCAGGTAAGAGGGAAGCATGTGGAGATGGAGAACATACGTAGAAGGAAGCATATGATGTGGCAAAGGGTCCAAGGTAAAAATGAAGGGCCAAGGAAGGAATGAAGGGTCAAGGAAGAACAAGGGGAATACTAAATATGGTAACTATGAAAGTCCAAGAGGAAGGAACAAAGTCCAGGTTATGGAATACTGGAGAGGGGATGAGGAGTTCGGAGGATGGAGTTCAGAGTTTGGAGTGGATATGACAATTTTGTAGATTTCTCTTTTTACAATAGAGCAGAGTATGATACTTCCAATCCCAGTGGCAAGGGTGGTTAAATCATTTCCTAGAGCTATTTGGTGTGGAGTTCGGAGCAGAGAGTATGTATGGAACCATGAGCGATGTGGGACCAGTTCCAGTGTCAGAAACACAAGAAATGTACTTTACGATTGACTCAACCTGTTTTATGTATCTGATCTAATTGGAATGCTGTAGAATGTTCCAGAAGGTTCCATGACATCATCATTAGGTAATCATTCTGAGATATTCTATGATATTCCATAACACAGCCATAGTACAGTGTATAATCCTGTTCATAGTTTGTATGTTCTTTATGCTTGAAATTCTTATCATTATAGTTTGCACTTCACTTTGAGGTGTAATCTGATATAATTCCAAGTGTAACTCTTTCTTTTGCCAAGCACACTTTGTGCTTCCCAACTTCCCACCTTCCTCTTCTCCTGTAATTCTCTTGCACTCTCTTCTCTGCTCTTCTTCACCTAGCTGGTTGAGCCTTTAGCTTCTACTAGCAATACTCCCTCAAGTCCAAGATGCTGGTGACTGAGTCCCACATTGAAGATCTCTTACAGGCATCTGTCAGACATTAAATCAACTTTACCCTGACATTCTTTGTCTCACATAGCTGCATTAAAGCCACCCAGGTCCAGAGTTAAGGAACATGAGTATGGTACTGCTTGATGGGCCCCACATAGCATGGAAACAGCTTGCATACATGCTTGTCCAGCATATAAAATAAGGATAATGTTGCTTCTGGGGAAAGTGCACTACCCCCTATTCACTGGTGCAGACCATGTTATGACTGCGCCAAGCAGTCATTGGAAGGGAACGGAGAGACCCTTTGGCTGGAAGAAAACCAAACCTACAGCCAATAACAAGGCTAGCTGGCAAGGAGGGAAAGCCTGTAACCCTGGCAGGGGAGCTACAAGTGCCAGTGAGCCATGTTGAGGGAGTGCCCATAGCAGACGAGGTTTTAACCCAAGTCTCAGGGGCCCAAGAGTGGTGAACTAGACAAGTGGTCAAAGCTGGGGTTTAGCCAGCTGGGACCACCACCTTATATATTGGCAAGGCCTGCGCACAGACTAAGCAGTACACTACTATACATGGTGATAATAGATATGGCTATGCTACATACAGTGACTCACAAAATTGTCCCAATGTTTCGCATATTTTGATTGTTTATTAAATAACTTCTGAACACAAACAGATATCAACAAAGTGTCAGTGTATGAATGAACATACCGACTCAGGGCTAACTACCGGTAAAAGAATTATGTAATTCGGATCAGAAACCATGGAGATATATACAATTCAAAACTGACACTCATTGGGACAATTATGTGAGTGTGTTTCAAAAACATAGTAAACTGAGTCTTAGTACTTGGTAT
>JBBPKT010000873.1:0-12857 GCA_038089395.1 Pulveroboletus frians
CTTGGTGGTGGGCCTTCCGCTCTTTCAAACTCGAATGGAAGCACAACAGCTCTGTCAATCGCCACGGGCAGACCACGGTGACGACCACGTATCATAACTAGACAGACCACGAGTTTCGATAGCGGTCGGAATGCGCCGGAGAGGGAATAATTTTGCTATGCCCACGGGTGAGATGAAAGGCTCGGCACGAACGCGGAATCACACGTACGTTTGGGATGCCGAGGCTGAGTCCAACAGACCCGTATGCTGAAACTAGCTCGAAAACTGGTGGTCGGGGAATTTAATCAGCGGTATTCGAACCAAATATTCGTTCACGTACTGATCGTGAAGATGTTGAACCAACTCTGCATATCTGGATTATTCAAGTTATCCCTCTAAAGGTAATGTTCAGACATTGAGACAAAGCCGGTCATCCGTGACAAACCTCTATTATGCAGACGAGGAAGAGGGCTAGTGCTAGCCACCACATGTCTTTGACAGAGGTTTCAAAGAAATTCAACGCGAGATAACAATAACGCACCAAAAGAAAGCTGGTAACGGGCGTGCATCGCAAAGTAGCGACCCCACATAGCCATTCGTGACCCCTCCGTTTTAAATGCTTGTTCCGCTATGGACAAATGATCGTCCGAATGGAATATTCCAAGTGACTGCTCCTCATATACGTTTGTAGAACGCACACTAAATATATCTCAGCAAAATTTTCTCACTCTAACGATTGAACTCACCTCATCGCTATCGGGTCTTAGGGGCAAGTCAGTGTCAGTAGTCATCCCGAGCTCAGCAAAGGTATACACGCACATACGCTAATGTACATCATGATTACAAACATGACTCTGATCAAACGGTAAGCATTTACTGTAGCACACGGAGCGAGCAGACGTACTTGACAGCTGGAGCCAGTGCGGCAAGCGGAACGATGGCAAACCCCGAGGCACGAACGTCAACAGCTTGTAGCAGTCCCGCTGCAAACCGAGTTCCTATTGGAATCGACTCAATTGCCGAGTTCCCAATGTCGAGAACCATGAAACAGAAGAAATCGATGGAGCTGTTGACACTGGATTAGCCAAGCTTCCCTGACATAATGATGGACAAAATGATCACTTCAACAGTACCACAACGGACAGAAGAAACCACGTCTGATGCGCCGGAAACAGGTACACGAAACAACGTCTTGGGTGGTCAAGGAGAAAATGCAAGGTTTCGTAGAGCCGCGATCCGGTGGGTATTAGCTTTGCAATGGTCCAGCTAAATCGACGCTCCAGATAATGCAGTAACGCTGGAAGGGAGTTTACTTACATCATGAATCGCAATCTACACATGAAACGTCAGTCTAAATGTGCATACAAAGTAGTGACTTCTTACAAGATAGGCTTAAAGGACAGTAGACAAGCTACATTTTACCCATATGTTGGACCAGAGTAAAAGGAACTCACAAAGCCTGTATTCCCTGCCAAGATCAAGAAGATCATGAAAAATATCATCGGATAGGCTGTTTGAAACGGAAGCATGGATTGATCCACAAGGGAAAGTCCAGTATTGGTATATGATGAAATGACCTGGAAGAGTGAGAACCTATATGGTCCAAGAGTAGTCTGACCGATGTTGGTCTCACAAACTTGAACCAAACTCACCATGGGGTTGCTACTGGCCGAATCAATGCGGGAGGGACAAAGTCACCAGCCCACTTTGGCATGGCCATATAGGGGGCAATGACAATGAACGAAATGAGCTGGGTCCCAATGTGGTACTATTTACATGATGCACGGCAAGAATCGTCAGCCAATGCATGTTCTTACTTCGGGATGCTTACCACTGCAACCAGCCACAATAGCGCATTCAACCCGCGATATTCGACTCCACCTAGTTCTTCCAACTGTTCGTTGGTGAGCATCTGAAAATCTGAGTTGCGCCCCACAATCGCATCAAAAGAGATATAAGCAACTGGTTTGGAACCCTCTGGTATGCTTCCGGCAGTTCCCCTTGGCACAGCTCCAGAAATGGATGCTATCCGACCCAGTTCTCCCCCCGAGAGAGCTGTTGTGGTAGGAATCGTCATCGTCCTTCGAAGACGATTCGTTACACCAGGGAACAAGCGCCCAAATAACATGCCAAGTAACTTAAGCGGCATAGGAAACCCCCCAAAATCAGTTTGGCTGACTTGCGCTTGCCTGAGATCCACCTGATCGATGTTCGACAGAGATGGGTGGTTAGAGAGATTCCGCGCCGGCATCTGTGATTTTCTCCCCGTGCTAGGGTATCTGCGAGAATACGAGCCCCTCCGCAAAGGCTGCCTTCCAGAGCGTTCATTGATGGAAGAATCTCGCATGCTCTTACTGCGCACTGTATTCAGTGGTATGAAATGGCGAGTTACAGTTGGAGCAAATTCAACGGTTGTCGTGCGAGCCATTCCAACAGTGGGAGAAAACTGTGGCGAATGATCGAGAGAACCTGAGGCAGCTGGAAAGTGAGGCAAATTAGTACGTAGTTACAAAATGGGCGAGTGAACTGACGAGAGGCCGGGGAATTGCTTCCCGGAGCGATCGCACTATGAGAAGCGCTTGTAACGTCAGTGTCCGTGCCGTACGCATTCGAGGGTATCAGCCCGTCTGCTGCATGTGCATGTGCGTCACTGTCTGCTACAAGAGTACTCGTCAGGTGGACTGGAGAGTTGGTTCGAACGGGGGACGACGACTGTTCGGCCGACGGTCCCCTCTCTGGACCACTCCCGATCTTGTTTGAGAGCTGCCTCAGTGGCGTGATAATACCTTCGCTAATCCAGCCACTCGGGTTGACACGTTTCGGGGGTGCGTCCATCCTGCGAATCATGTCCGTCCTAAGTTTCTTGTGTGTCCCTCCCTGACCCTCCTTTGACATAGATGACCGATCCTCGTTCGCATCCTGTTCCGCCACGGGACTCAACCGCGTCCGACGCCGGAGTGACGTCATAGACCATGTGAACCTGCTCCTTCTGACACTTGTCGACTCCGGATCTTGTTGTGTTTGAGTCTTGGACCCCATATGGCGCGCAGCCTCCGCTCGAACGATGTACTCGAACTTTTTTGCAAAGAAATGTCTGTGTGCATTTCGTCAATGAATCATTGGCATGTGAGCTTGTTACGAGCAACCCAAAGCTGACCTCCGGATTAGGACCATGAACCATGACACAACGACCTGTTGATGTGCCGTGATTCGATGTAAATCATGCCGTGCTACGGAATTTACTTACTGGGCTTCCCACGCACATTTGAATGAACAACAGGAATTGTTGCCACGCTGTCAGCTGGCTCAAGTTCACCGTCGCAAGACCACAGACGGTGACAGCGCTAACCGAGTTGTACAACGCATCGATGTACGCAATGGGATATCTTCCGTTGGAGGCATATAGGATGACAGAGCAAAGCAATGGGGTAAATGTACTGAAAGATAACGAAAGTCAAGCAAGCACCGTTACGCTCGACGAGTGAGCGCACAAGAAGAGCAAGTGTATGCGGTAGAAGTTGAGGTGTCTCCGAAGGGCCGTCCAGCAGCTTTGAGCACCGAGGTCGAGCATCTCGATGGACTTGACTGGAATGACGACGGGGGGATGTGTCGACCCTGTTGAGCGGCTTGGCGTGGTGGAGGGAGAATGAGCTTGGCCTTACATAATGTACCAGGGGAGTCGGCTTATCTTCTGCCCTTGAAATGAACCGATTAGTGCTGGGAAGGAGATGTCCTCGCCACGAAGAACTCTCAGGACTAGCCCATGATTTTCGCACGGCTGTCGAGAGGCTGCCCGCGTTCGATGACGGACTAGGCTGGGTCCACTCTCAAACCAAGCCAGTAGGACGAGGACAACGCCATTTCCGAGGTGGTAGATGAGGTCACATGACTCCAGCGTGGAGGCTACCCAAGTATCGCGGGTATATTCGTTCGTCATCTGTGTATGGATTGGCGCCCGTAAAGTACTCAAAATACTGCCTGCTGTAGCCTATGCTGCGAATGTAAAAGACAAACAAATGGAACCGTGCGATGTACAAATATTAATGCAGAGCATCCAGACCACGCGGGCAGCATGAGAACGAAACGCGTGTCACCCTGTGAATGATATTAATGAAAAAGGGATAAGAGGAGACGCAGAGCGCAATCGTGCGGGCTCGAGAGAATAAACAATGATGCGGACGTGAGGGTGGATAAATGCATGGTGAAGAGACATGTTCATCATAATGACACAAGCTCGAGTAGCCTGTCACTGTCCATCGATTTACCAGCAACGCGGCCCAGCCTTTCCTCGTCCTTGTCGAAACCCGCACCCTTGAGCATGATCGCCATAAACTTGAATGCGTTAGGAGCGTCGATAGCAATATCGTCCAAGAACTCTGCCATTGGCATGAAGCCGGCTTCAAACATGTCCAGGGAACACTGGCCCTTTGATGCCGCTTGGGCAAAAAAGTCCGAAACGAGAACTGCGTCGGCCTGCCTGCTCTCCAATGCAAAGGCCACCAACTTGTCGACAAGGCGGAAGCGATGTTCCTCGGGAAGGTTCGTGAAGTAGACATCTGCTTCATCCATACTTCGGACAGCAAAAAACTCCTTGGCGTCCTCGTCGATCTTCTTCCTTGCGTCAGTTTCTGTCATCTGGACAAATCCCTCGGGCTCATCCTCAGAAGGAAGAGGGGGAGTTTCCTCGGCGGGGGAGGGCTTCGTGCGAGGCAGAAGTTGCAGTTTCTTCCGTTGGGGAGCTTCTGGTACTCCACCTTGTCCAAGGTCTACTGAAGGTTTCCGGCTAGGGGGTCGGCTGGACTTGGCCGTAGCATCAACCGCCAATTCAGGAGTTTGGCTAAGCATGGAGAACATATTAGAACTTGAGTTCGTCCGAGGCAACGACTCGCGCTTGGTATCCTTCTTGGTGAAGACGCTGCTGGGACCCATTACCAGGTGCGAAGGCTTGCTGATCTTGCCAAACTGTGACAAGTCACCTGCTTTTGGCTGTGGTCGAGCGACTGAACCCCCAGCTGTAGTCCAACCGTCGGGTCCAGATTCTGCAGTTCGGTCACCACCACGTCTCGATCCACCTCTAGACATGCTAAGTTGGCGTTGGTAGTTCTGGGCTTCTGCGGCTGCCTTCTCCTTCGCGGCCTGTATTCAAATCAGTCACTTGCCGCCATTAGAAACTCATGTCCCACGTACAGCTTCATGAACAGCGGATATAGTAGTGGGAGCAATGACAGCGCCGCGAGCCACCCATTTCCGATCACGGAGCTCGATCACGTCCTATTCAAAGGGAGTAAATAAGGAACTGCGAGGAACACGCGAGAGACGATCGTTACCTGTAACATGAACTGCATACGGGGACTAACATTCTGGCTCTTGCCAAGTTCCTTCATCCGCGTAAAGTACACGTCCATGTGTGCTCTTGCCTTGGGGACATCGAGTAGCTGACCAACTGTTTTCAACAATTGGCATAAACTCTCGATCTCTTCCTCTTCTGGATTCTCGACATTGCCCAGCAGCTTTTTGACACACTCGTGCATGATACGTTCCGTAAGCATCTGGAGCTTGAAGAGTTCACCAATGAATTTGATGAGACCAAGGCCTTGACGTTTTGCCTTTTGAGCAGCGTAATACTCGTCCGAATAGAGTTCACTCTCATCGCCCTTCTTGTCGTTGGCAGCCCTGATAGCTTGATCATCGGAGGCCTTGGCCGCAGCGGCTGCCGCCGTCGTCTCCTTCGCCACCCAGCCACGCTCAAAGTCCTCTTGACAGCGATTGAGAAGATACTTTCTAAAGAGTTGACCACCGGCGATAGGCTTGCCTTCCGAGTTCTTGATACCATCATCCTGAACTTCGGGGTTGATCTTTTCCATCATCTTCCGGCAGAGGCGGGCATACATCTCACTCCATGCGGCTTCGTCCGTCGCCTTCTCGAACACGAGCCTGATGACCTGGATGAGCGTCCGGCCATCCTTTTCATTCTCGCTCTTGTTCGCCCAGGCGATGATCTGGTCGGAGATGGGGTCGAACTTTTCCATGGTAAGTTTGTTGAGGAGGGACCTGACTTTGCGATCGACAAATTCGGGAGATTCGGTATCGACCGCGCCTGGCTTGCGCACTGTACTCCCAGCAACCCAACGGTTTGCAGACATCTCAAGGGGAGCAACGGGCTCGAAAGCAGCACCAAAGGCGGGCACAGCACCTGAAGCACTGAAACCTAATCCCTCACCTTGCTGAGGATGGCCAACCTTGTTACCATCTGCACGCCTCTCACCACGCTTGCTTCGAGTACGATTGCTGACCATGGGATGTCCACCTGGGCCACCCTGAGATGCTGTCCGCGTCATAGCAGGTCGACCAAACTGCAAAGAGGCGGGACCACCGCTAGCTGAGGCAGAACGCGTGCCCGTCGTTGAAATCATATAACGCTCCTCGCTCGTAAGCTTGGCTGTCGGGGTGGAGAACTGGCCCATAGCAAAGGGACTCGGCGCAGCACCTGGCTTGGTGCCGAAGCTGGGAGTGATCCCGAGTCCAACTGAACCTTGACGCGCAGCTGGTGTCATTGGCTGGCGATGGCGTCCTGAACCACCGCGAGTCATGCCGAAGGTTGATTGATCCACAGGTTCGATCCCCAAAATGTCCAACGGTGGAAGATTCGGCGGCTTCTCTCTGCAAAGCTGCATAAATTGCATAAGGAAGTCGCGATCATACCTGCAGGAAGGTGAACAAATCGAAAAGGAAGAACATAAACGAAGTTAGATACCTAAACTTGCCATCCTTCGCATCCTTGTTGAGATCTTCCCTAGGGCTTCTGACCCCTTCGGGATACTCAATATCCTGAAGTCTCTCTATGTTTCTTGCCGTGGCCAGTGCAGAGAGGGGTGCAGCGGATAGATCCCTCTTCGCCGCACCAATGTCGAGAGGACCGGGGCGTCGTCTAGGGATCTCGAGAGGTGGCGGCATGGATGAGGTATCTATCCGCAGAGACTCCTTTGCAACCCTCTGGGGCCTGCTAGTCAAATCACCATTGATCTGGGTCTCCGCAATTTCTCCGTTTTCAATGACCTCCCCTTCCTCTGGCTCCCTAGATTCTTCACAGGGGGAATCAACAACATCCTGGACTTCCTCGGCCTCCAACTGAGTCTCCTCACTTCCCGGAGCTTGTTGCTGCTGCCTTTCTTCGGCTTCCCGATCGGCACGCTCTTGCTCTTCCTTCTCTTGCTCTTCCTTCTCTTGTTCAGCCCTCTTACGTTCCTCCTCGATCCTGGCTTCTTCCTCTTCCCGTTTCCGCTCCTCCTCTAATCGTAATCGTTCCCTCTCCTCCTCTTCTTTTCGTAACCGCTCCCTCTCTTCCTCTTTCCGTTTAGCTTCCTCCTCCTTCCGCCTAGCTTCCTCTTCCTCCCTCCGCTTTCTTTCCTCACCCTCTTTCTTCGCCCGTTCCTCAGCTTCCTTCTTCTCCTGCTCTAATCGTGCCTGCTCTTCCCTCTTTCTTTTTGATTCCTCGCTCTCAATTCTAACCGACGTAGTACGGCGACCGGTCGTGACCGGCGACGGGGGCGGAATCGGTACAGTTGGCGGTTGCGGACTATGTTTCTTCAACGCCTCTAGATTAACCTCTGTGCCATCTTCGTTCTTGATCACGATCGCTTTAGGTGGACGCGAAGTGGGAACGAACGTGGAGGCATTGGTGTTGAGAACACGGGGAGCAGGAGCAGTAGTGGTTGATGGCGTGGAAGGAGGCGATGAAATACCAATATTATTCGAAGGTTGATGCGTGTGTGAGGGCGGTGGTTGTGGTGTGTGTGGTGGGTGCGGATTAGCGTGTGCCAGGGTGGGGGTGCCAGGGGGTAAACTAGGAGGCTGATTTCGAGGTGACAGAGGCATAGCCGAGTGAGGTGGCGCCTGTGTGGCTGGGCCGGATGGATGAGGCGTATGTGAAGGATGAGGTTGTTGATGCATAGGGTGATAGAACCAAGTAGAGGGGGGTTGCACAAATGCGTCTACTGGATACTAATGACCAGTGCGTTTAGGGAAAAAGATAAATCGCTACGTTTCGGTAAGGAAATACGTACGTAATAAGGAGGCCAAGGCATAGGTTGGAGAGGTACTTGTTGAGTAGGAACTCCTGTAGGGGGGGGTTGGTGAGGATGGGGAGGATGGGGAGCGAGTCGCGGACTAGCAGGAATTGGTGGGCCACCGGGTCCACCAGGGCCCGCCATGGGTCGAGGAGGGGCACCAGTGCCATTGGGCACGGCGCGAGGGAAGGCCGGTGAGCGCGGGCCGCCAGCGCCCTGCTGTGGTCGCATCCCGGGTACAAATGGTGCAAATTGGTGCGCACCTAGTTGGGAAGGCTGCGCAGGAGGTTGCGGGGGGTGCTGTCCAGACGAAGAGGGCTGATGATGTGGTGGCAAGTTGGACGGTCGGGTTGAAGGAGAGGAAGTGTCTGATGACGGCTGCGAGGGCACAGAAGAAGAACCCTGGAACAGCTTAGCAATGTCGGCTTTGCCAAGTGCGGGCTTTGTCGGAGCAGAGTTCGTTGATGAAGATGCGATGGGCGCGGTGGAAGGCGCGATTATATTTGAGGACATTGCAGTGATTGAGGCGGCGGGACGAGCAGGGAGCTTCGAAGAGCCAGCGGTCAAAACGGAAGCAGGGGGCTTGCCATTGACATGTGCGGAAGGGGTAGCAGGTACGGTTCCGAAGGATTTGACACTTTCGGTTTTGACCACAGGTGTGGCTGCAGGTGAAGATGACAAGGGGGGAGAGAGGTCGTCAATAGAACCAAATGTGACGGCGGAACCTGAGATGAGGAATAAAGATAGAAACGAAAAGGATGGGTGAACATGACAGCGTACCTTGTCTGACAGAGCCCACATTACTTCGCGGGACACTGACGCCTTCTTTTATTGGCACACCCTGGCCTAACGCACTAGGGCGGCGGGAATGAGAAGCGGTCACCGGGGTTGGTGCATGGGAAGGTGCAGGAGACTGAGAACGCGGCGAGGGAGCTGAAGAGTTGCTATTTGGCGGGGGGCCCTTTGCCCAAGCTGATTGCGAAGGGAGCTGCGTCGGAGTCCTTGTTGATGCAGTGGAAGCTTTGCTCATTCTTGGGAAAAGGGATGATCGGAGAGCGGATGAAAGACAGGAATGTCAAGAAAAGGTTCAGTAGAAACGAAAGAAGACGTACGAATTTCGATGGACAGATATTTAGCAAACAACAATCGATTTGTCGCGTGTGGTGGTCGTCAAACGTGACCTGCCAGCAGGCAAAGAACAAAGTTGAATGTGTGTTTTTTTTTTCCTGTCTATGAAAAACCGTGCCCGTCGCTGTGGATGGCGAACTGGGTGGGAGGAATGAAGAGGGTGTCCTGTAGCCTGAGGCTGTAAGGAAAGGACAGGGAACAACCTTGTCCGTGCGACTCGAGCCAAAAAAATCAGCCCCCTATCCGAGACCCCTGCCACCCCTCCGTGGCCCCCAGCGGTACCGCACTTGCGACTCATTGCACCGTTCTCGTCGATGCGCCCATCCTCAGTCATCCCTGGTCACTCGAGAGATTCAATACCAAGTCTGGAACGGAGGACAGCGTCTGCAGCGTTGTCTACTGGTGTGCTCTGGGTTCGCTTTGACGTCATCTTCCGTGTGCACGCCCGCAAGGCATGTTGGGTTGCGGATTGGGCGTGCCACGCAGCGCACGCCTTCCCCTGGGTTGCATACAATTTAGGGATTCTCTCGGCCTCGCTGCCAGCACACCATCCGACCCCGATTGAGTACGGCGGCCTGCCGAGTACTCGATTCGAACATCATGACAGATAAATTAGCCAACAGACAAGTGCAGTAATTTCTACCGGCCGATCAAGTACATGTAGCAGAGGACGGATACCGAACAACCATGACCACGTCAGAGTGGGTCGTCTAGCTTAGGTATACAAACGTGTGTCCTGGACCGAATACTAACTGCAACTCCCCGGGACTCGGGGCGGAATGGCCCTGGTTGATGCTCCGACCTTACACCCATGACGCTATCTAAATACATACCACCTATTTGACACATCAATGATTGATTGATTGGTAAGTCTGAATGAAACTCTTCGAGCACCAGCAGTGATTTTATAGGGTTTCCTGCGGACAGCGCAGTACTGAGCAGATACGAGACGACGCACCTCGACCAATGTTGTAGTAGGTTGACTGCACACAACGCCAAGTCCAGCTAACGATTAGCGGCATGCAGTACAGCATGCCCGCCCGTAGCTGCCAGTCTGAGATACCCGGCCTCGCCCGTGGTCACGGTGACACCAATATCGGGAGATATTAACTTGATCCTTCCGGGAATCTGATATGAGGTATCTTCCAGTCATGGTATCTGAGGTCAAACGCGAATAGAGTGCTCCCTACTCACAAAACGAGTTATTGTGACAGCTATTTCCAAGCCGTTCCCCGCCCGGGGTAGATAAGTGTGGGAGTGTTCCATACTGCCCCCGTCCATGTTAAAATCCTCGAATAACCTGACTTATATTTCGCAATCTCCGAACAGTCTGTTCGGCTGCCACGCGAGGCTGTTGCATCTGTACTCGAGCATGTGACGTATGGTTCCAAAAGACATCGTCGAGACCGAGTAATTCATCATGCAAGTACCAGCGTGGACTTGCGGATCAGCAAGCGTGAGTGTTTGTGAAAGCTAGGGACTTGATATCCATGCAGACTTGGGTTTAAACCTCCCCTCCACTACCACAGGGAACAGAACAGGGCAACCCAAACCAGGGAAATTCCAAGTGCATCAGCCACTCACTTTAGGTTTCTCAAACTTCAATAACTGGACCTGAAATGATAGTCTAAAGCTACACCGAATTCCCGAACAAACACTACGAATACAAACACTACGAATACACATATCTATCAATGGCACTCCCACCCAATTCCAAATGAAAGACGTGGAACAGAAGGCGAGTAGCAACATTCAATATCGCTGTCCAAAATAAACTAAAAGAGAAATCCATAGACGTTATCGCCGGGGTATCCCATATGTGGATAGAAATTTTCAAGTAACGGATGAGAATAATGGGCACCAAGGTGGTTGGGTGATTACAAGCATCCGTTGCCACCGTGCATGCAGTCACTGTATTCGCGCTGCATCGTCCAAGTCAATTTGGCTCGCTACAGAAGATAAGCAGCTACTCACAGCGACAACCTCGGTGTCTGCAAGAGATCCCTCAGGGGCCGCAACAGGGGCAGGGACAGGTGAAGCAAAAGCTAAAGAGCATCCGTCAGAATATTTACTTTACGGTCAGGGGAACGACGGACCCATGGCAGCCAAGGCAGCGATGACGTAGACCACGAATTTTGTGCCGTGCATATCGATTTCTGGATGTTACTATTGTTCTGGTGGATGGTGGAAAATGGAAGTAGAGAGCAGAACAATAAGAATGGCACGAGAGTGGCTTAGCGGAGTATATTGAGTCACCATCCGAGCCACGCCAATGTCTTTATACTCATTGCGACGTACAGTCGCGACTCCATCTCCCTTTGAACTTGCCATATATGGTAAACAGTAAAGCTAAGAACCAATTTTGGCACTTCACTTGAAGCCAAATTCGGATGCTAGCTTGTTCGCTTTTCATATCCCCTCGCGACCCTAGAAACAACTGACACCAACTTTCCCTTGATCTATTTGGGTGTCCCTTTGTCGCAATAACAACGATATGTCCGACCCGCTCTCGTGAGCTTATAATTTATAATCTGAAAGCCACTCACGAGAGAAATCTACCTTGGATCTTGGCCCGTGGATGGTCAACATGGTCACAAACTATCTATAAATCATCTATTAGACCATGGATTCAAACGTGCACGCCTATCATTGTTGATACAACCCTGTATTCAAATCGTAAATAGTGCGGCAGTCATAGGTTGTGGCTGTTCAAATTCAAATGTGGCTCTATTTCTTGAATGTGACATTAATTCGACCAACCATGGGCCCAACTCTAGGGCAGCTCGACTGATATATCAAACAGAAAAGCACGTTCCTCGCACTGGTGCAGCGTTAGCACTTTGGAGTATATCACTCGGATAAAGAGCCACAGGGGAATTATACGGTGACAGCTGACAGGGACACACGGTACGTTTCAACGTTCTCGTCTGCGTGGATTCTGCTCAGATCGGCAGCACACTGTACATTCTTGGTGCACCTCGGCAAGACGACAGCCTTATCTTCATGTCGCTTCACAGTCGACTTCTCAAGTATTTATGCCATCGTGCCGCTCAATGCACTGCAACATTTATTTTTCGCTGATCTGTTCGTTTACGTCCGCAGAAGGTTAGGGAGCCGAGCTCGACGAGATCTCATGTAGGTCGTAGCTTGCGTTCCCAAGACTGCCTGCGATTGCGTCGGTCCCAGTCGCGATGTCGCCAACCGCCCTCAACACCTGCCTGGAATGGCCGTACAGTACCTTCCACCTTGTTCTATCCAAGGCACGACGATCGCACAACCAGGCACTAACATATTCCCGTGGCACACTGGAACTGCGGCACCCTTGGCAACGCCTCACCCATGTTCCAGCAGATATGCCACAGTCCGGACACTAGTTTGGCAATCTCTTTCAATGCGTGGGGAGGACCTGCAAAGAGCGGCGGGCGGCAGACATAAGTTGGCGCAAGGGTTGCCGGCCAAGTACAACGCCTTCCAAATAAAGAATGCATGATGACTCAGAAGTTCACACTATTCTCACCGACCACCACCATCTGTGGCCATTGTCCTGAGGATAGTGTGAGTTTTGTTCAACATTTTCACACTGTCCACCCTCTTATTTGGAGACAAGGGATAGTATATTTTCTTGCACACATCACTTTCACCCTTTACGCACAAAAGAGCTACCAAGGTGTTTACATTTGTTTG
>JBBPKT010000875.1:0-12806 GCA_038089395.1 Pulveroboletus frians
CCAAAGCTTTTACCAACATCATCAACCAACCCCTCTCTGCTAGTACTGTTTGTCTCCACTTGAAGAAAGCTGGTATGAAGGCTGTAGTCAAGTCCAAACATCCTCTTCTTTCTGCTAGACATTGCAAAGCTTGCTTAAATTTTGTCTATGCTCACAAGGACTGGACTATAGAGGACTGGAAAAGAGTATTATGGTCTGATGAAACCAAAATCAATTGCCTAGGATCAGATGGGCATAAATGGGCTTGGAAAAAGGCAGGTGAGGGGCTTAGTGATAGGCTAGTAGATAGAACCCTCAAGTTTGGAGATGGTTCTTTGATGATATGGGAGTGTATGACTTGGCAGGGAGTTGGCTATGCTGCCAAGATTGATGAAAGAATGGATGGAGAACCTTTACCTTCAAATATTGAAGGAGGATCTGCTTAATACCTTGCAGAACTATAGGCTCAATCCTTCTGACATTATTTTTCAGCAGGACAATGACCCCAAGCGTACTTGAAAAAAGGTCAAGAACTGGCTAGAGGAGCAAGAATTCAGAACTATGGTTTGGCCTGCACAGTCTCCTGACCTGAACCTTATTGAACACCTCTAGTGTTATCTCAAAAGAAGACTTACAAGGTATGAAAACTCTTCTACTGGAATTCATGAGTTATGGGAAAGGACTGAGACAGAGTGATGGGATATAACACCTGGGGAGTCTCAAAAACTGATTGAAAGCATGCCTAGAAGGGTTCAGGCAGTGCTTAAAGCAAAAGGAGGCTATACCAAATACTGATAATATCCAAATACCCATTATAATTCAAAAGCTCAAAAACCCTTTCCATGGTATTGCTGTTTTAAATGAATCACATCTCTACCACATGTAGGCCAAATCACATGACCCTGGGAGTGATTATGTAGCCAGGAGTATGTACTATTTATGACTTCACCAAAGCTAAGCAAAATTTCCATGACCTTTGGTAATATATTCCATACACCATATTAAAGGCTAACATGGAAAGGGTTTTTGAGGTCACTGTAGCTCCATCATCAGCTTCCTCTCTCTAGGGTTATGGTTTGGTCCAGCCGATGGTTAGATTTGGTTTTTGGTGAATGTGACAAGCCATTAACAACAGTTTGGAGTTGACTCAAAAGTCCTCACCTTTATCCTCCTCAACTCTCTCCTGAAAACTTTGGAGTGGAGCTCCTTTACCTCCTCTATCATCAACACAGTGGAGAAGAGCAAGCTCACTTTAAATACTGCCAAGACAAGAGTCATCTCTGAAGAAGCCTGCCTGAACCCTCCAAAGTTCTCTGAAATAGTGCATAAAGCCTCTGACAAAAGAAGCAATCACCAGAGTGGTTCCCCACACTGGTGCAACCACCACCAACACTCTGGATACAACTCTGATAACTGCTGGGCATATCAGAAGTGGGTAAAGGAACTTCATAAAGGAGAAAGGAGAAAGGGAAAGGAGAAGGCAAACACATCAGAGGATTTCTCAGAGCAAAATTCTGGAGCTTTGGAACAGGCAAATATAGCTAAAGTGTCCATATCCAAATCTCTAATCAACCACATTCAGGCCTACCTGTCATCTGAACTGTTACAAATGTTGAGATGCTACACCCCCAAACCATAGGGTCTATGCCATAGTGCATTATTGGCAAAAGCAACTTTACCCTAATTTATATGGCAGATGAACCTGTTCAGGTGGTATGCCCTGTTCTGTCACATGGAAACAATACAATATATCTCTTATATCTGGGCACTGGCAGCCATTATCAATGGACTTTGTTTCTTTCTTGATCCAGTCTTCTGATGGGGATAAATGCTCATCTGATCTTGATATTTCATCAACAAGATGGCATATTCTTCTGAGGGCAGTGTAGATAGCTTTGAACAAGTGCTATGAATGTCAAGACACTGCACCACTGGCCTCAGCCTTACAGACTACTATGAGCCTGGTGAGGAGTATGTAAGAAGGGAAACAAGCTCAAGTTCATGCTATTATCTGGAGGACAACAGGTGGTCAAAGCTGGGGACATCAGCTGAGACACCTGGGTTTATATACTATGGAAGAGTGTGCACAGACCATAGGGTCCATGAGATGAACTACTATACAAGGGTAGACTAGTGTACACAATCATGAGAGAGTTCCCACCAGGGTTAACAGAGATTAAACGGGCATGCCAGCCATGAGGCATAATGTCATATGATGTCATGGTCTGGACCCGGTCATATAACTGGTCATGTGACAAAGAAAAGAAAGGGGGCTGAATATGGTTTGTAACACAAACTAACCTAGTCCAAAACAAACAAAATCATCATTGACTCCAGAACTACCTCACATATGGTCCCACATCGCTCATGGTTCCATACATACTCTCCACTCCAAACTCCACACCAAATAGCCCTAAGAAATGATTCAACCACCCTTGCCACCGAGATCAGAAGTATCATACTCCATTCCATTGTAAAAGAAGAAACCTATAAAGTAACCCTAAGCAACGTACTATTGGTACCAGAGTTCTAACTGTCTCTAATCCCCATAAACAAACTAGCCTTCAAAGGGCTATCCACTTTGTTCCCAGCAAACTCCTCCACCTACTCTGTCTGAAAGGGACCAGAAACCATCATGACTGCATATCACACCCAGGGACTTTACCATGCAGAAGTCTGGCTGAAGGCATGTCCTGAGTCCAGACTTGTCTCGATAGACATAAATATACTCCACCAACACATAGGACACATTACACACTCACAAATTAAACAAATGGTCCAACAAGGCCAACTGAAGGGCATAGATGACATCTCCAGAACTCTAATGTTTTGTGAACCCTGTACACTCAGAAAGATGAAGAAACTTCCCTTTGAGTCCCAAAACACCATCCAAGCATCTAGGCCACTCCAAATCATTCACTCTGATGTTGGAGGTCTGATAACCCTGCAATCCTGAGAAAGCTACAAGTACTGGCTCCTTATTGTAGATAACTTCTCTTGGTTCCTGTGGGTCTACTTCCTGAAGAAGAAGAGTGATGTCCTGACAACCTACAACACCTAGAAAATGGATGTCTGAAACTTCTTCAAACAGGAAATTGAAGCAGAGGAGTTTTCAGACATGCACATCCAATTCCTTTGAACTGATGGAGGAGGAGAATACTCTGGTTCAGAGTTCTGACAACAACTCCAAGCTGATGGAACAGCACAGGAAATGTCTGCACCCTACACTCTGGAGCAAATGGACTTGCAGGGCAAATGAATCAGACCTTGTCAATGCTTGCGAACACTATGCTCAAAGATTCTCACCTTCTGAAGTCATTTTGGGCTGATGCCATGTCCACTGCAGCATATGTCACTGCACAAAGTCCTTGCTCCACCCTTCATAGAGGAGTTCTATACCAACTCCTATATCAGAAGGTTAACCTGAACTTGTTCCAATCTTTTGGGTGTCTCACATATGCACTAGTGCCAAAGGAGAAACATGATCATGATGGAAAGTTCCACTTACATGCATGAAAATGCATTATGCTTGGATACACCTACAGACAACAAGCCTATAAACTCCTTGACCTGGAATGAAAAACCATCATTTCCAGTCACCATGTCACTTTCCATGAGTCTGGAACAGTTTCCAACTCTGACTCAACTCCTTGAAAAGTTGCCAATGAGGAACAGTGGGAGGGCCTTCTGCTGAAGCACTCACATCAGCCAGAGTGCAATGGACAGGAAGAAACCAACTTCACACCTCCAATACCTCTGAACTTGTGGAAGCAGTAGGAGCTCCAGGTCCAGACAATTTAATAGACCTGCTCACCAAATGTTTGAAGCAACTCCAAATTAATATTGCCCCTCTGGAAACACAGGCTGCCCCTGCCCCTGCTCCATCCCCTGCTCCAATTCCATCTCCATCTTTTTCTCCTGTTTCACTTTCACCTCTTGCTCCTACTCCACCTCCACCTTCTACTATCTCTTCAACTTAGTCTCACTCCCCATCTCACCCTCCTGCATGGATTATAGCAAATGTCTGCAGGAGTTCCCAAAGCCATTGACCTGCAGATCAAAACAGGGATTACCAGCACACCCTAGATGAGGAAAGGGAGAGAAGGACTGTCATGTAGGACAGGACTCTATCAAATGAAGTTGAAACTCTGGACACCTCAGACAAAGAAGGCATGCCTGAAGGCTTTGTGAGCCTTCAGGAGAAGCTAAAACACTGCATGTTTGCCAGAGCAGCCAATGCCCCATCAGAGAACCAACTCCTGAACATAATAGAGGAAGCCTATAAATTTTCAGATGCAAACCTATGGAGATCCGCTGTGAAGGCTGAACTTCTCAGTCTAAACTCCAACCATGTATATATATGAAACTATCCTGATCCCAGATGGAGTAACTCTGATTACCTCCAAACCCATATACTGCATCAAACAAAATCAAGATGGTAAAATTAAATGTTACAAGGTCCGAATTGTTACTCGGGAATTTACACAGAAGGAAGGAGTTGACTACCAAGAGGTTTTTGCCCTGGTTGTGAACTTGGACTCAGTCTGGACAATTGTTACTCTAGCCACCAAACACAATTTGGAATTAGACCAGATGGATGTCTTCACCACATACCTAAATGGTGAGCTAGAGGAGGAATTGTATCTCCTACCTCCAAATGGAGTTCCGATCCAACCTGGGTACTGCTGGAAACTCTGACACTCCCTGTATGGACTTAAGCAGGCAGGATGAACATGGAACAAAACACTTGATAAGAAGCTAGTAGAGCTTGGATTTACTTGTCTTGATGCTAAGACTTGCCTATATGTACTTCAAAAATCTAGTCAGATTTGTTTCTTAGTTGTTTATATTGATGATCTCCTCCTTGCAGGGAGTTCCAGAAGTTATATGAACTCCATAAAGTCCATGCTCTCCTTCTCCTTCAAAATAAATGACTTAGGAGAAGCCAAGTACCTCCTTGAGATTGGACTTCATAGGGACCAGAAACTCCAAACCATCTCCTTGTCCCAGTCCCAATATGCACAAACCATCTTAGAACAGACAGGAATGTCTGACTCTGCTCCTGTGTGAACTCCAATGGTACATGGCACTTTCTTGTCTGTAAATGACCTGGAGGACAATTTAATACTGCCAGAGGTCCTTATTGGGAAGAAACAGGTGTCCTATCTCATAGTCATAGGCTCCCTTATGTACTTGATGCTTGGAACCCATCCAGACTTAGTCTACTCCATTGGGACACTTAGTCATTTTAGTGCTGCCCCGAAAGCCTGTCTGTCACTGGGAGGCAGCTAAATGTGTTCTCTGTTATGTTTGTGCAACTCCAGACATGGAACTCTGATATGATGGAAATGACACCTCCATCAACTGGGACTTCCATGGATACTCTGATGCTAGCTGGTCACAGGACCCAGACAACTCCTGATCTACCTGTGGTTTTCTTTTTCTCAGCAGCCATGGAGCCATCTCCTGGTCCAGCAAACAACAAAGCATGGTTACACTATCTACTACTGAATCGGAGTACATCAGACTTAGTGTTGCAGGGCAATATCTTGCATGGCTTCAGAGCTTCTTTGAGGAGATAGGACATTGCCAGAAGACCCCAACCATACTGCACTGTGACAACCAAGCTGCTATCATCCTGTCCTGTGATCTGCAGTTCTGAGCCTGGACAAAACACATCCAATAAAAATATCACTTCATCTGAGACAATCTAGTGGGAAAGGGAGAGGCTATCATACAGTACATTCCTACTGGGAACATGGTTGCTGACATTCTGACCAAGGTATTGGTGAGAGAGCAACACTGGAAATTCATTCGAGCTATGGGGCTCTGATTGCGATTGAGTAGGAGTGTTAGAGATGACAACTCTGATATCCTCCAGGCCCTCCTGTCCAACTCCAAGGTTCCTTAACGAAGTTCCAGATGAACCCCTATAACTCCTACATAGGAGTTACTGATGTCCTATAGAAGCAGTCAGAGATAGGAAGGCCAGACTTATGTCCAATGTCATGTTAGTACACATTTCTTATATTATTCCTTTACCCTATCTTTGCTTCATTCCCATTCCATAACTTCGTGCTGTTTCTTCTCCTCCTTCACTATTCTCTTACAGAAATCGCTTGTTTTGCTTTGGAGTTAATCAGACTTCGCACTCCCATCTTTGCCTACCTTATATATATATTTCCTTTCACTCCTGGGCTCTCCTTAGTCATTCCTGCTACTCCTTGGGCAGCAGCTGAGGTGAGTACCAGTTTTACTTTACCTTATCACTATGTCATATCTACTCCAAACCTCTCATCCCCTCTCCAGTACTTCATGACCTGGACTTTGCACCTCCGTAACCTGGACTTCATACCTCCATACCCAGACCTCATTCCATTCTCTTGGACTTTCATAGTTACCATATTTAGTATTCCCCTTGTTCTTCCTTCCTTGGCCCTTCATTCTTACTGTAGACCATCATATGCCTTCTCCTATATATGTTTCCTGTCTCCACATGCCTTCCTTTTACCCAAGATACCTTACCATATGCTCCTTCATTCTTCTGTCTGAACTCTGATCAGACTTTAGTATATAAACCCTCTGTACTCCATCTTTGTACCTTAGCACAAATATCGCATTAATCTCCTCCAGACCCTCATTCAGTCCTTTCCTCTCTTTCCTATGAAATATGAGAACCAAACCTCAGCAAGAGTGTGACACATAAGTCCTGTGCCAACATCCTTCTAGGCACTTCTCTCCATTCCATTCTATGTTCGTCCCCTAACGAACTTTGTGCACTAACCTTCAGACCTCCAACCAGACTTGAGTCCGGAGGACCTGGACTTGACATACTATTGCTAATTAGTATAGTGGGCAATCACTGCCCTTTTACTTAGATTTTTCACAGTAACATTCCATCTCATGCCCCCCCAAGCTAACAATCCATTCTCCCCATTGACAACAGTCCCCCAATTTAAGTATACCTTCTCTCTGGAAAATGAATCTGCCCCAAAGCATGTCCTGAACCAGGTCCTCAATACATCTGTCCCAGTCCCTGTCAAGGATCTATTTGCTGTTTCCCTGGAATTCTGTAAGCAATTCCATGATCTCATCACCATAAAGAGGGTAGCCCCCTCTATGTCCACTAATATCATTCAGGTCAATGAACTGACTGGCCTCAATAGCATCCATAGCCCATAAGTATGGAAACTGGGTCCTTTACAACAAGGACGGCCTCATTGTCATGCATCATAATGTTCCTCTTTGAGCAATTGAGGCTTAGATCAATAGTGCTGGGCATATCATTTTAGGCATTCTGAATTCCAGTTCTGAGATCATAGCTATGCTGAAGCACATCTGGGAAGGACTAGGCCTACCAGTCCAGTCTGACTACACCATGCATATGTTATTGGCTAACACTAGCATTAACATGACTATTGGCATTCTCAAGAATCTTGCTCTCAACTTCAGTGCAGGCAAAGTCATGGTTCAGGTTCAGATTCTGAATTGTGCCAACTTTGACCTGTTGTTAGGGCAACCATTCCATTATCTCATGGGTGTGACTACTGATGACTTCCTGGATGGTTCACAGACCATTACTCTCTGGGATTCCATCACTGGAAAACAGTATACACTGCTGACCCATGCTTGGTCAGAAGGTTGTCTCTGGTGTCAAGAGAACAAGCAGTGCAATGTTGTAGAAGCTAGTGGCCTTCTGTCATATCTGTTGATCCAGAACTCTGGACTCCCTTCCTGTGACCTCCAGTGCATTCTCAATGAGTCTGCATCCCTGGCACTTTGGATACTCTGTATTTAGTGCTCCTTGTTCTCTATGTTATGTTCCATTCTTTGCTTACAGTACATAGCCACTAGTCCCACCTCCAGTCATTCTCTGTTCCTGTGCTCTGCTTGGGAGCACAGCTCCAGTATACTTAGCATCTGTCCTCCAGACTCTGACTAACACTTATGTTTTGCATCTGTATATAAGTCTCTGCACTTCTATTGTAGATATCTCAGTTCAAATATCATTATAAACTCTCCGGTCTCTGACCATTTGACCTCCTTGAGTCTCTGGACTCTCATTTGACCCATCCTTGACCTTCATTGCTTGTAACAAGGTCAACTCTGACCCTAACTTTCCCTTTGAAATTACAAGACACCCTGGACTTGTGTCAAGGGTGCACTACATATGGTAAAGCCAAGTCCTGTCTGAACTCTGGACATCCTGGAATTACCTTCTGGAGATCAGGTTTTAACATTTTCTATGGTTGCATACCTCTATTTTCAGCTTGTTCAAGTGAATAATCCTACAAGATCCTTAGTTGTGTCTCAATGCTGAACAAGTGTGACTCATTTACTACCCTTTTACTGTAGTATACATTTAGTTACCTATTATGGTAGTCTTAGATAATTGTGTACCTACAGTTCACACTCAGACTACTGAGTTTAAAATAAGTCTCTTGACATGTAACCACCAGGTTAGACTGTCCCAATGTCCTAAAAACCCTCTATGTGAGTTCTTTTAGCCATCCTCTGTAGCTACTAGGGTCCTGTTCTACAGGTTATGAGCCCCAGCTCAGCAGCTGATCCCCATACAGTGCCTTTATGGCTGTGTTTGGGTTGATCTGGCTAAACCTGGATGCATAGAGCTTTTGCTTGATGCACAAATATGTAATAGTTTGCACCATTTACCTGAGTTGAGCCAGACCATGGCATGCTGGTATTTCTGGCTGCATAATTAGTACTGTTTACCTGAGTTGAGCCAGACCTTGGTATTTACAGCTATACTATTACATAGTATACATACATATAATATAGGGCACTTGCCCAACTCCAAAGTTCACCTCATGTCATTAGAACAACTGCTATGCAAAGGCACCAAAGTCAAAGGTGATTCTCAACAGATTACTGTTACATATGGAGATGACGACATCTTGGTGCCCTTCACTCTTGGCTAACTAGGCCCTAATATGTACATTGTGGAGTCAGCAGATTTTTCTTAAGATATGCACACTAGCACTCAGCCTAGATGGAACATATTGCATCGCCAGTTAGGTCACTCCTCTAAGGAGGTCCAGAAGCATGTGGAAAACATATGCAAGACTTCCCTGAGACATTTACACCACAGGAGGACATTATTTGTCCTGGCTATGCTATGGGCAAAATACCCAATCACGCCTTTCCACCTGATGTGCATAGAGCCAGTCAAGCATTCAAGCTTGTGCACTCTGACATAAAGTCATTCTCCATCGAATCATATCACCACTTCAAATATGTCATTACATTTGTGGATGATTACACCTCCTTTGCCTAGATGACCTCTCTGCACACCAAAGATGCTGCATTGATGGTCACTAAACATTTTCTATCAATGATTCAGATGCAGTTTTCTGCCAAAGTCAAAGGATGGATGTCTGACGCAGGGGGAGAGTACAAATCTCATACTTTTGATAAGCTCTTGGCCAACAATGGGATCCGTGTGTTCCAGAGCACTCCACATGTTTTACAGCAGAATGGCCAGGCTGAGCGCTTTATATGCATTGCCATGGACAAATCGGAAGCTATGCATCTTGAGGCTTGCATTCCCAATAGCTGGTGGGAATTCTCAATGACACATGCCTGTCATTTGTATAATAGGACACCGCTCCACTGACATGAATGGCGTACCTCTTATGAGCTCCTTTACAAGGAAAAACCTAACATTAGCCACTTGCGTGTGTTTGGTTGTGCAGCATATGTATTCATCCCTCAGGATGTGCGTACCAACAATATGGCTCCTAGGTGTTAGGACCGGGATCTCCGGGAGGTAACTCCAGAACTCTGGAGTTCGAGCAGGACTTGGCTTCACCATATGTGATGCGCCCTTGTCACAACTCTGGTGGTGTCCTGTAATTTCGGAACGGGTGGAAGAAGTCAGATTGGTCTTGTTGCAAGCAACAAAGGCCGAGGATGGCTCAGAAGAGAGTCTTAGAGACTCAAGGGGGTCAGAGTGAGTTTGGAAGACTGTCCAAGTCAATATTCAAACTGGAGTATCTACTACAAGTGCGGGGACTTTATATACAGGAGTAGAACATAGGTCTTACTAATAGTCCGGAGTGTGGATGCTAGGTGTACTGGAGCTGTGCTCCTAAGTGGGCACAGGGACAGAGGGTGGACTGGGGTGAAGCTAATGACTATGTACTGTAAGTGAAGAATGGAGCGTAACACTAAGAACAAGGAATGCTAAATACAGAGGGTCCAGGGTGTCAGGGATGCGGACTCATCGAGAATGCACTGGAAGTCGCAGGAAAGGTGTCCGGAGTTGTCCGGAGTTAAGTCCGGAGTCCCGGATTCGACAGATATGACAGTATCCCCCTTCTAGGCCTGAACCCATGAAGGCCATTAGTGTGGGGCAATCTGAAACGGAAGAGTGGAGTCCGGACGGAGCTTGAACAAACTCCATAAGGTCTCGTGTCCGGTCGTTTGTGACCCTAAACCACTACCACCATGATCGAGGAGTTTCCCAATGTCTGTGACTGGACGGACGAGCAACTTGTTGAGGTCAGCGGGGACAGAGATGACCTGATGGTTGCCAAGTTCACTGAGTGACGCCGCCAGATGCAGGAGAAGAGGCTGGCCAAGGAACGCCTCTGCCAGGAGGCCAAGAGGGAGGAGCGTTGGAAGTGTGAGGAGGAGGCGTGTAGACGGGTGAGTGGCGGGGGACTGGAATGCTCGTGACTGATCCTAAGGCAGGCCCAGGACATAGAGTCCGCACAGGGTTCCGGGACAGGCAAGGGGCACGCGTGTTCGCGGTGTGCGACATGTGGTCTTGAGTGTGTGCCCAGACCTGGCAAGGCCACCTTGTGCTCGGAATGTCGGACTGCCTGGGCTCATTGTGACCGAGGCGGAGACGGGAGGCCAGAGCGTCAGAGGAAGTGCATGAAGAGCGAGGCAGAGCTGCCTCATAAGAAGGCATGTGCAGAGGTGCCAGAGGCGAGAACCTCGAAGGAGTCAGAGATGAGTAAGTGGAGTGCGGAGGTGGAGAGGATGGGGAGAGAGCTTGGGGGGCAGATGCGTCGCATCGTCCATCGCCTTGACTGGCAGAATTACCTGCTGGAGAGGTTGGTGGAGTTGAAGACGCAGGAGGTGTATGGAGGGGGCTCAGAGGTGGAATCGGAGGTGGGGTCGAAGGACATGGCCTTAGCAGAGGAGGAGCTGGAGGGGTTGACTGCGGAGGCGAAGGAGGCAGAGAGGTGTGAGAGGAGAGTGGATGCGGAGTTGAAGGTAGACATGGAAGTATACATTAGTACTTCAGAAAATTGGAGGAGTTGCTTGTCAGGCCGTGTGAGGTCCGGGTCGATCCAGATACCGGAGGTGGAATTCTGAGATGAGTTCAGAAGTGTGATCAAGCTCCGTGGCTGGTAACCACGAAGTTTCTTCGTCGGTTCCTTCGTATCCGGACCAACGTACCAGATATAACAGCTTGCAATTCTTCCTTCATCTATCCAACTTGGTGTCAAGGATCTCCGATATCTCGTACTCCAGGTTGCCATCTACTTCGACCAGAGGTGGTGAAGGTTGAATGCAGTTCGGAATCGTGTTCGGAACGGAGGGTTCCAATTGGGAGACATGAAAAACCAGGTGGACGGACTTCATTGAATCTGGGAGGTGAAGGGTGAAAGAACAGCTTCCTGCTTTGGCGATGATGTCATATGGCCCTAGGTTCTTTTCAGATAGCTTCTTAGAGGGTCGTGTGGAGCGGAAGTATTTCGCTTTGATGAAGACCGGGTCACTGACCTTGAAGTCCGGTGCCGGAATTCGCTTGGCGTCTGCTGGGCCTTGGTATCGCTCTTGGGCGTGAGCCATTTCTTCCCAGAGGAAGGCATGGAGAGAATCGAGGTCAACAGAGTACTCACAGGCTCGTGTGGAGGTTAGGTCACGTTCAGGGTGAACTGTGATATTCGGATGGTAGCCTTTGTTAGCAAAGAATGGGGAGACTCTGGTGGTAGCACTTGGAGAATTGTTGTATGCGAACTTCGCAAGGGGCAGGAGTTCGGACCAGTTGTCCTGTTGGTAGTTACAATAAATCCGGAGGTACTGTTCCAGGGTCTGATTCATCCGTTCAGTTTGTCCGTCGCCCTCCAGGTGATATCCAGAGGTGAAGTGAAGGCAGATGTCAAGGGCTTTGCCGAGTGAGCGGAAAAAGTGAGATACGAATTCGGATCCTCAATCAGAGGTAACATGGGAGGGGACTCCATGCTTGGAGAAGACATGGAGGAGGAACAGTCAGGCCAATTCCGGAGATGTAATGCTGTCATGTGTCGGGATGAAGATGCATTGCTTGGAGAGGCGATCCACAACAACAAGGATGGTGTGAATCTGGAGGAGGGCAGGAGCTGTTCGATGAAATCCATGGAGATGGAGTTCCATGGTCTTTCCGGGACCGGAAGCTGCTTGAGCAGTCCATAGGGGCGATGTCTGGGAACCTTCGCGCGTGCACAGGCGGTACAGGAGGAGACGTACTCCTTGATGAATGTCCTGATGCCAGGCCATGTATATTTGCGGCGGATCAGTTCCAGGGTGCAGTTCTGGCCAAAGTGTCCAGAGAGTGGATGGTCATGCTTGTACCGGAGGACTCGGAGATGGAGGTCTGCGGAGTCTGGAACATATATCCGGTTATCTAGACAGAGGAATCCATCAGAGTCAACTGACCATCGAGAGTCAGGTTCGGAGGTGGACATGTGGATAGTGGCCAGAGGGTCGGCTGGGAGGGCAGATAGGATGTTGCTGTGGATGGAGTCGATGTTGAGGAGGGTGCTAGCCCAGAGGACGGGGGCTGTGAGGTAGGTTGCCCGAAGGGATGCAGC
>JBBPKT010000876.1:0-12795 GCA_038089395.1 Pulveroboletus frians
AGTATAAACTTGACCCAAGAGAGGGGGACAGTAGAATCAGACTCAAGTGAGTGAGGACCTAGGCAACTAGCTCTCAGACTTAAGGATAGAAAATGGGGGATGCAAAAAGATCCATTCTGAGATGTGATACACCCATTTTTATAGTCCTGGGAATACCTGTGGACTTCTATCTACGAGATCTAACTAATCCAGGGCCAAATGACACCCAGTGGGTATATAAGCTAAAAGGATCCAGTCCAGATGAACAAATCTAGTACCGGATTGATGCAATTCAGGCCCAGAATAAACAGCTAGATCATACAAACAGATGCAGATGAATGAAAAACTGAACAGAATATAAAGAAAACCTACCCAGATGGACAATGGATGCTATGGATGCTTGAATGGACTCTTGCAATGGACGAAAAGAGGAGGTTTGCAACCATAGGAGGATTCAACCTCCTACATCCACAGAGGGCTTGGATACTGACTGTCTCCAGTTAGTCATGTGACCGTGGGAAGTCATGGCTCAGCAAAGACAATAGCTGATCACAGGTCAGGCTCTGTAACACATCATATCACATCACATTCTCTTTCTCTTATCTCTTTACTCTCTACATCTCATCTCCCCTCCCCTCACAACCCACAATGATGTCCAATGCTGAAGATATCCTCACATTCCTGTTGCAACCAGCCCAAGATGATGCACAGGTACACACCCAAGCCAACCCCAAGACAGCTAGCGAGTCGATCCAAATTGTTGTGAAAACGATACCAGACAACAAGGAAGAACTGGAGGAGGAGAAGCAGATGTGGGTCATAGAATGGGGAAACACAGTGGTGCATAACTAGTTCTCACCTTCCCACTGATTGCTAACCAGTTATAGAAACATGCTCTCAGGTACCTGCAAGATGTGCACCATCTTGGTGTTGAGGCCATCCCTGATACCAGAACAGCTGAAACCATCAAGGAATCTAATTGTAAGAATCACTTAGTGACTGTCAGAGTCAACTGATGTATTAGTAGCTACCTGTAAGAATCACTAAGGAGGTAGCTACAAGAAATGAAATAGTACATTGTACAAAGAAAGTGGCTCACCTCAGTGACTGTCAGAGTCAACTGAGGTATGCGAAGGAATGTCCAAAAGATAAAGAGTTGAGCACAAAGGACCAAGATTACATAATCAAGGTCTGCACCATATACAAGTAATAACAACACTCCCCCTCAAGCATGAAGCCCTAACTCAGAGGCAAAGTGCTTGGCCTTTAGGGAGGGTAAAGCCTTAGTAAGAGTATCAGCGACCATATCACTGGTAGGACAATAAAGGAAATGAAGAGAACCAGCAGAAATGGCAAAACAAATAAAGTGGTATTGGATATCAATATGTTTCATACGTGCGTGATAATTTCCCTCCTTGGTCAAAGTGATAGCAGACTGGTTATCGCCATAAAGCACAGTCAGGTCCTTGAGTGGCCTAAAGATCTCGCTAATCAACCTACGAAGCCAAATGGTCTCCTTAGCAGTATGTGTGGCAGCAACATATTCTGCCTTATTTGTGGAGAGAGTGACAAGCTCCTGCTTGCACGAGCCCCAAAGGATAGCACCACCATCAACCAGAAAGGCAAAGCCAGTAATGGCATGGCGATGTTCTTGTGATGCTCTGTCAGCATTGGCATACTCAACTAGGTCACTAGTCCGTGTGCTGTAGGTTAGCTGCCAGGCTTTAGTACCAATGAGATAGCGGTAAACTCGTTTGAGTGCCTCCCAGTGTGCCCATCCAGGGTTCTCCATAAATTGAGTGAGCGTGGAGACAGCAAATGCTATGTCTGGCCAAGTACCAACTGTCAAGTACATAAGGGATCCAAGTGTGGCATGGTAAGGGACTTGACACATTCTAGCTGCATCAGTCGCAGACTGCAGTGACTGGTTCCAAGTGAGCTGGAGATTAGGGTCCATCAGGATGGAAAGAGGCTTAGCATCAGCAAAATTGTACTTCATCAGTATTGCAGAGATATAGGGTTCCTGTAACAGCACTATCATCTGAGCCTCATGATCATGGGTAATTTTCATCCCGAGCAGTCAATGGATGGGCCCTAGGTCCATGATTTTGAATCGACAGCTGATCTCACCCTTGAATTCACGGACGAGCTTCTTCGAGCTACCAGTTACTATGCAGTCATCCACATGGGAGGTGAGAATCAGTAGGTGCATGCCAATCCAGGTGACAAAAACTCCCCAGTTGGCATCAGTACATCAGAACCCTAGTTCCTCTAACTCAGCGCATAATCATTTGTATCACTTGAGTGCACCCTGCTTTGACCCATACAGAGCAACTCGGAGCCTGGCAACAATATCATGACCAAGCTTGTCAAAACTGGGAGGTAATTCCATAAATATCACCTCATTGTCATCCAGTTTGCCCTTGAGAAAGGCACTCTGGAAGTTGAAAACCTCAATGTCCCAGTTGTATTGGGCAACTATAGCAAAGATGAGACGGAGGGATGTGAGATAGGCAATGGGGGTGTAGGTTTCATAATAGTTGACACCATGGACTTGGGTGAACCCGCGTGCAACCAGTCGGGCCTTATATTTATTGATTTCGCTGGCCATGTTCTTCTTGATGCGGAAAATCCACTTGCAGTCGACCACATTTGTGCCCTTTGATGGCCGGTCGACAACATCCCAGGTGTGTGCAGCCTTGAGGCTGTTCATCTCTGCTCATACAGCCTCGTCCCAACGTTTCTATTCCCGATTTAGCTAACATTACATAAGCAATGTTGTTGTTATCCCATGTCGTCACAGTGTGCTCATTTCCCTCACCACTAGCACTCTCTCCCTCGACCTTGTTGCCACCAGTCCCAGGACCACCACTGGGTGCAGGACCATCGGCCACAACAGCTGGCTCCACACCAAGCACACCATGGGGAAAGGTAAGCCCACTGGCCCGTCCATCGTGTGTACCCTCGCACTCATGCAACATGCAGATATAGGGCAATTCAGTGCACTGTCAAGTCGAACAATGAAGTGATGGCACAGGTCCCAGGTCCACAGGAGCAGGGGAAGGAGGTTAAAAGGTCAGGGCAGGCAGCAAGCTGTTAGGAACAGGTGCATTGGGTCCATTACTATCAGTAGGCAGCAATCTGACTATCAGTTCATTGGATCGCCTGTTACCACTAGCGGATTCCATGGCACGACTCAAGACCACACCCTCAAGACACTTGAACGTCACATTATGGTCAATGGCAATGCAGTTACCCTCTTGAAGATAAACCCAGTGAGCAGTGCTGTTTACATTGTAACCCACCCAATATCCTTCACGAGTGCGAGCATTCAGCTTTGAGCTGCTTGCGTTGTGCACCCACATGCAACAACCCCACTCAGGTAAGTCCCTCAAGTCTGATTTCCACCCATAGAGGAGCTTGTGTGATGTCACACCATCAAGTGCAATGGTACCTGTCCTATTCTTTATCCATACACAATGCACTAATGCTTCCCCCCACAGCGTCTTTGGTAGTCCAGTGGTGTGCAGCATGGTGCGCACGTGCTCAGCCATTGTGTGATTAAGCCGCTTAGCCATGCCATTGGATTGGAGGTAATCATGGATGGTGAGTTTCTGCTCAGTACCATTCACAGCAAGGTGTTGTTTGAAGTCATCACCCAGGTACGCTGCCACGATACAAATGCAAGCATTTGATATGGGTGCCGAATTGGGTGCTCAACCACGCTTCAAACTGGCGGTAGGCATCAAAAGTATCGGATTTCACATGAAGGAGATAGACCCATGAGTAGTGGGAGTAGTCATCCATAAACGATATATAGTATGATTTGTGCCCTGGCGTAGTGATGGGGGATGGGCCCCATATGTTGCTATGGACTTCATTACCAATGGCGTCATGTCATTTTGGTTCACGAGTCTTCCCGGTAGGTTTGCAAATGGCCTTCCCATACTCACACAACTTGCACTGACCCATTGTTTCTGACAGTGGGTCGAGCTTGACTCCAGCAAGGAGCCCCTTTGCAAGCATGCTGTGAATGGAGGAAGGAGCAATGTGGCACAGATGATGGTGCAGTGCCTCCATTGTCAGCGTCATAACTCCCCCTGCAACACCAGCAAGCAGTGAGTCAGGATGTTGCACCCAATATAACCCATTGACAAGCAGGACTTCTCCAAGCAGCTTCTGTGAGAGGTCAAAAATCCAACAGATGTTGTTATGAAAAAAGTGACATAACCAGCGGCAGTGAGTTTCAGAATAGAGATAAGGGTTGTGCCCATACTTGGTGCATATAAGACATCCTTCAACAGTACATGAGTAGATTCCTTCCCATTCGGGAGGTGGACATGAAGGTTGCCCTTTCCAATGGCGTTAAAGGTGTGTTTGTCGGCTGCTTTGATAGGATAAGGAGGAATGTTGATGTAGTTCAATAGATGCTGGCAATATGGGGTAAGGTAAAGGGTGGCTCTGCTATCGTGTAGCTCAATGGTTGACAAGTCGGATGTAGCAATGGAAACTGATAGCTCCACATCCCTGCTAGGAGAGGCAAGCCAGATGGCATAAGGTTCCAGTTTAGCATCCTGTTAAGTCCAGTTCCTCCGGACTCAAGTCTGATTGGAGGTCTGAAGGTTAGTGTATGAAGTTCGTGAGAGGGTGAATGGAGTTCGGAGCAGCAAGGGGGCACCTAGGAGGATGTTAGCACAGGACTTATGTGTCGCACCCTTGTCTAGGCTCTGTCCTCATATTTCATAGGAGGGGAATAGGGAGTAGAAGAGAGGGGAGTTGGACGAGAGACAGGAGGTGACTAGTTTGATATTCGTACTAAGGTACAGAAACGGAGTACAGGAAGCTTATATACTGAAGTCCGGTCTGGAGTTCGGACAGAGGAATGGAGGAGCATATGGTAAGGTACGTCGGGTAAGAGGAAAGCATGTGGAGATGGGGAACATACATAGGGAGAGCATATGGTGTGGCGAAGGGTCTAAGGGATGATGCTAAGGATTGTAACTAGAGAATGGAGGGTCGAAGGTATAAAGGGAATACTAAATAAGGAAAGTGAGGGAAGTCCAAGTGAAGAGGTCCGGAGTTGAACGAGTGGGGTCCGGAGTAGGGATTCAGAGGCTGGAGTAGATAGGGGTTGGGATGGATATGACACATCCGCTGAGTTAGCCTTTGCCTTTGTGTGTGATGACTGACCATCTTTTGAATCAGATGACTTGTCCTTCTTGCCACACAACTTCCAACCCTTCAGGGCCTTACCCTTTCGGCCTCCACCTTCTTCATAGCACTGATCCTTACGATGGCCGCTCCAGCCACAGTTGAAACAGGTGCCACTAAAGGTTTGTTTCTTTGACCCATCAGCTGAGAAAGCTATGTTCTCTGCCTTCCCTTTAGATTTCCCTCCCAAGTGAATTGCCACGTGGTCACTCATTGAGAATGAGGGTGGTTAATAGGTCGGCAGAGAGTGTCTTGCCAGTGATTCGCATGTTTGACGACACAGAGAAAAGGAGTGAGTTATAGGACAGGGGTAGGGAGGCAAAGATTATGTTGAACATTTCAACATTGGAAAATGACATGCCCATCAAGGCAAGTTCCTCGTGCATAGCCTAGATCTTCTCTAAGTGCACACAGGCATCACCACCGTCCTTCAATTTTAACTCACCAAGCTGACATCTTAGTTCTACATTGATTCTCGAATAGATCCTTGAGTATGTTGAAGCACTCAAGGGTGGTTGACTTCCCTTGGATTCAGAGGAACAAGGAGTTTGGTAAGACGATAGCAATCTGCTGTTGGACAAGGGCATCCTTTTCGCTTCAACTGGTGAGTGCCAGCTCATACTCAGTAACAGCAAGCAACTCATCGTTAGTAGTTGGCGACCATCCAGATGGCTTGTTAGCAGCTGGACTGATAGGTGGTATCATGGTTCCTGTAATGTGGCCAAGCAGGCCTCTCATAGTTAAAGACCATTTGAGTCTTCTCTTCCATAGAAACCACACCTTCCCGGAAGCGTTGAGCTTTGGGACTTTCATAAATTTGTCACCAATCTTAAAAAAGTGTGCCATAGTGAAATCAGATGCAAGTATCAAAGTCCAAGTGGCAAGGTTAATGGCCAGGGCTCATAACCTGTAAGAATCACTCAGTGACTGTCAGAGTCAACTGATGTATTAGTAGCTACCTGTAAAAATCACTAAGAAGGTAGCTATGAGAAATAGTACATTGTACAAAGGAAGTGGCTCACCTCAGTGACTGTCAGAGTCAACTGAGGTATATGAAGGAATGTCCAAAAGATAAAGAGTTGAGCACAAAGGACCAAGATTACATAATCAAGGTCCACACCATATACAAGTAATAACAACACTAATGCCACTGCTGCAAGATGGAAGAACGAGGTGGCCCTCCAGGAACAGCTACAGGATGAGGCAACACAGTTCCCTAGAAATGTCAAACCAGTACAAGGTCCAGAAGAAGTTGAGCCAATGGCCATTACACCTGAGGTTAAGCAGGTTCCGAAAAATCTGCTTCCCAGGACAAGCAAGAATATGGGAGCAAAAAGGCTACTTCCTGTCATCATTATCCTGTCTCGGCCAACCAAGGTGAGCAAAGAATCCGATATCTTAGTACCCACACTAATGAATCAAATCATCAGCAGTGGGTCATTTCAGACAACAAAGATGAGGATGGTGAAGGCAGGGACAACAAGCCCATCCAGAAGAAGGTTGTGGCCAGCAGTGCTTCCATTACCCACAATGAGCTGTGCAGCGAATGCACTAATGTGAAAATCTGGTGCCAGGGTAACAAAGGCTGAACCTGTGATCAGTGCCAGACCCTCAAGGTGAAGTGCGAGAAGTCAGGAGGTCATGGAGGAAAGGTGTCCAAGACAACAAGCAGGTAGAAGGAGGCACCCCAGGAGAAGAAGGGAAAGGGGAAAGCCCCAAGTGGGTGGTATCCGTGTTCCATACATGTAACTGACTTCATGCTAGAAGCTCCTACCTGCCCCCATTGAATCTGGGTGCCAGCTCACATTGTTGAGATATCCGACAGTGAGCATGAAGATAAAAAAGGTGATGAGCCAGGGCCGAGCAACACCCAGTGGTGCCCATGCACAGGTGAAGTCAATCCAGAGGTGTGCAAGGCAGGTTTGAGGACCCTAGCCCTCCTGGAACACAAGTTCTTGCATGCCCAAGGCCAAGTCCAAGAAGTGGTAGCCAGGATGCAAGAGTCTGTTGTGCAGGTGCAAAAGTCAATATTGGTCTTTGAAGAAGTGAGGGCCAAGCTATCATTACTGAAGGTGGCAATCGGTGGGTGGTAGACAATCCAGGTTGTTGTAATTAGTTTATATCTTGTCTCGTGTCTGCATCAAATCTGTTCTGTGTCTGATCCATATCCATGTGAGTCCAATCTGGTGAGATCTGAACAAAAAGCAAAAAGCAATAAATAAATGAGTGTGACAATGTATGGTAAATCGAAAATAAGAAACAAGATGCAAGGTACTGCCCAACTTGTCTTCATCAATCTACTTGCTGCATCTATACCTGCCCAGATTCCAAATGAATGGATACCAGATTGACACCAGGTTGAAGAAACCAACTGCTGGATAAAGTGCACTGGTCTCAAGGTGCAATTGAAAGTGAATATCTAAATATGGTGAATATGAGATGGAGAGAACAGAACACTATATGGATGTTTTTGCTTTGCTTATAACAAAGGAATGTGATGTGCAACTAAATGATGGTCTGAGAGTCTGTTGTGTTCCTTAGTGGTATATGTGAGATGATGACGCCAGACAAAAACTGGGGTGAAATAGATTGTCACCAGACTAAACCTGGGATGGAACTAATACATAGTGAGTTTGTAATGAGATTGCAGGTGTCTGACCCAACTTGGCTTCCTTGATCTACTTCTTCCTTCTATGTCTGTGATACAACCAACTGAGCCGGATGAGACCAGATTGATGACAGCTGGATTCTGGGTAGTCACTATGATCCAGAAAAATGATGTACAAATAACAGAAGTGAAAACAATAAAAACGCAAAAATGAAATGACAAAGAACAGGGGCAAAATGGATAGTGAGTAC
Organism: Pulveroboletus frians; assembly: GCA_038089395.1. Classification (NCBI taxonomy): domain Eukaryota; kingdom Fungi; phylum Basidiomycota; class Agaricomycetes; order Boletales; family Boletaceae; genus Pulveroboletus; species Pulveroboletus frians. The sequence goes on from JBBPKT010000876.1 coordinate 8,050, forward strand.
CTTCCCCTGGGGAACTATGAATAATGATCTCCTGGGCATCACAATCTGGGAGCTGGGGAGGAACGACAAAGGATGACTGAAAACCTATAGCATGATTAGGGGGCCAGATAGGTGGCTTCAAATCAAAAGAGACAAAAAAAGCCTGATGAAGGGAAGATAAAAAAAATGAAACCAGATTGACCAACTGGGTGGTAACAAAAAATGTCCTGTTGTGAGAACAGCAGAATGGAATCACCCGAGATGGGTGGTGAGATCAATGGATGGGGAGATGAGACTAAGACAGAGGGAGGAAGGTCAGCAGACATGGACAATAGAGAAGGAAAGAGATCCAGTACAACAGATCTGGTCAATGGATGGTCATCCGGCATGGCAGATGATGATACGAATATGGGTGATGGCCCAGATACGACTGATGACGAAGGTAAGAAAAGAGGATAGTTAGTGAAAATGGGCAAGAAGTGAGTGACAATGATGTCTGACACAGCGGATGATGCTACGAGTTGGGGCGATGGCCCAGATATGAATGGTGACGATGATGGAGGGACTGAACTGGATGCAATGGGTATAATTGATGATGATGAAAGAATGTCAGCAGAAACAGATGACAAAGGAAAAGAAATGGAATCCACCATGGTGGCCTGCTTGAACACTGAGATGACAGGTGGTGGTGATGCCATGACCACACAACATTCCTGGAAAGTCTGAAATACCCCTGCCAAATACTTCCTGTATTCTATCTGCTCAGGGTCCTCTAGGTGAACCAGACATAGCTCTCGTTCGACTGGGCTGAACACATCCAGGTCAACATCCATGATAGCATCTCTAGCTGGGACAGATACTGACAGAACCAGGCACAATATCTGTGGTGGCTGTGTAACCAGATTCAAGTGGTGACATGGCTGTGGCAAGGCAGGGGCAACCCAAGGTGGTGGCATTGACAGCTGATGTGCCATGGGTGATGAGGGCATCTGGATGGGTGCCTGAACAGATGGGAAGTGCGGCACAGGTGGTATCAATGACTGAACACAGGTAACTGGGATGGTGACAGATCCAGATACAATGGAGCACTTGATGCTGCAGGTGATTCTGACAGATATGCAACGACTGATGATATTGCCTGATAAGGGCGTGAGACCAGGTTCCGAATCCTTGACAGGAGAAATGTAGCCACCTCCTGACATCTGAAAGTGGGTATATGTCTTCTGGGTGAATATGTGGCTGAACAATCTCTAGGTGTTTCCAGATCTGGAATTTAACCTCTTGTGGGAAGCTGGCTATAAATACTGTGTCATGGTCTAGGTCAGACAGCTTTTGGGTCAATACAAGCAGATTGGCAACTTTGAGGAACTGCCTGTAATATGCCCTGAGGTCATCAAGAGAGTGAATTGGCCTTAATCTAAACTGCTCTGTGACTGCAAAAAGATCTGCTCAGCTGTACCTAGCTGGTCCCTTACATCCAGGATAGTGCCTCTTGACTTCAATGACAAAGGCCTTCCAATCTGGAACCAGATTCAATACTTCTGGAAGAGATTCCCAGAATTCTGTGTCATCAAGATCAGCATAGTAAATGGCAAGCTTGATCTTCCTTGATTGGTCGTATCTGAGAGTGTCTCCAAGTGCAAAAATGTCATAGAGGAATCCAGGTAGTTGTTGCAGTCTTCTTGTATTGAATCGAGGGGCCTCAGAGGTATCTCAATGGGGTCGGATAAAGGTAGTTGGCATGCTGATGTAATAAGCTGAGAGTACAGGATGGGCAGATGCCATGGGCACTCTGAATATGGAATAACAGAGATGTGTGGGAATGAACTGGAAAGGAAATAAATAGCAACAAAATGAATGATGAAACAGATGACGATAAAATGGCAAATGAGGGACTCAGGGGTAGATGAGAAGTGAAAGGGATAGAATAAGTGGTGGACAGAAAAAAAAGGGTTGACTCAGAAGGAAAATGATGGATGCTAGGCCATGAGTGGTCCCTCAGGCTCTGTGTTCCACTGAACTACACCCTCTCTCACAGTGGGCTCCAGTTATAAAACACAAATCTTATCCAGAGTGGATAAGGATCAAAGAAAAGAAAAGGGTGTGAGTATAAACTTGACCCAAGGGAGGGGGATAGTAAAATCAGGCTCAAGTGAGTGAGAACCTAGCAACTAGCCCTCAGACTTAAGAATAGAAAATGGGGGATGCAAAAAGATCTATTCTGAGATGTGATATACCTGTTTTTATAGTGCCAGGAATACCCATGGACTTCTATCTACAAGATCTAACTAATCTGGGGCCAAATGGCACCCAGCAGGTATGTAAGCTAAAAGGATCCAGTCCAGATGAACAAATCTGGTATAGGAGCCTGCGGCCTCCTATGGTTGTAGGTCCTACTTTTCAGCTCATCTATACATCCATCAAGTGTCCTAGTCATGTCCCAAGTCCTTCCATACCATCTCAAGGTCAGTCAGTCTTGTTTTTTTGTTTATCCAGTTATCCATCTTGTCTATCTGGTTCCAGACAGTGTGTATCTGTTTCATCCAGTCTGGTTCCATCAACTGGATCATCTATTTATGTTTGTCTCTTGCCAGTTCCATCCTTTATTTAGTCTTGTTTGACTTTTGACTACGATATCTTGTGTTTCTTGCCGTCTTGCTACCTAGACTCAAGTGTCCCTTCATAGGGCCTCATGCATTACCATAGATACAAAGTCCAGGGAAATGCCCAGACTATAAAAGTATTGTATCAAGATCTTGAATCTCATCAGTTTACTACCCACTGGTTACCTCCCATAGTTTGAAGTCCCTTTCCTCATCATTGTGGTCATTCTCAACATTGTTTTCCTTCGTCATTGTCAGTTTCTGGGTCCTTGACCTTGACCCCTTGCTTGTATCCAACCCTTGTCCTTGGTCCATCATCATTTGCTTCATTTCCATCATCATCAGTTTCCTTCAGCTTCATCATTTCCCTTTGTCTTCATCAAGTTCTTGCATTTTTGACTCCTATCATGCTTGATCTGGTCCTATCCATGACCACATCTATGTGCACCTGGTCCTCATTGTTGACCAGATTATTCATTTCCTATCCAGAATATCGTCTGGAACCATCTTGTCTCACTCTTACGCACTGAGGTTGGTTATAGTTGTCTGTCCCCGGTACTAACCCTCCACAGGACCCCTTGGGACAAGGAAACTCGACCCCCTACACACATCACCCCACTAACCTTTTGTTGCAAGACTAAGGGGAAGGAACTCAGGCTTCTGACGAAGAAGACTGACATTGTCAACTAACCTAAGGGGAAGGAACTATGTAGGAGTTAGATACATAAGGTTATTAGTTGGGTGCTAAAGTAACTCACCTCAGGCTTCTGATGAAGAAGACTGAGGTGCTAAGAAGCTACTATCCAAAACAAGAGTCCGAACATGATTACATAAGACATTTACTGTTGTTGCTACACATGCCGACGGAACATGGAATGTATGGTGAGAGGGGGCATGTGACAACACACCCACTCAACGGTCAAGGTCTTAGCAAGTAAACACCCAGGCTCTCAGAGAAACGAATGTGCTTATCTCGTGCAAGTCCCTTGGTTAGGACGTCCACAGCTTGGTCATTGGTAGGTAGATATGACACGGAGACCTCTCCTGAGTCTACTCTCTCGCGAATGAAGTGGTGGCAAATTGCTATGTGCTTCGTGCGGTCATGGAACATAGCATTTTTCACAAGTGAGATTGCAGACTGGTTGTCGATGAGGAGTGGGATTGGGTCGACGTGTGTAACGGCATCTACTTCTCTGAGCAACGTGCAGATCCATATGGCTTCCTTGGTGGCTGCAGACGCAGCCATGTATTCTGCTTCTGTGCTGGAGAGGGCAATGGATGATTGTTTCTTTGACGACCAACTCACAGCACCCCCACAGAGCATGAATGCGTATCCAGTTATTGAGCGTTGGTCGTTTATGTCTGCAGCCCAATTGGCATCAACATAGCCAGTTGGTGTCTCTGTGGATCTGGCGGAGTACCTCAGACACGAGTCTGTTGTCCCCCGAAGGTAGCGGTAGACTTGTTTGAGGGCAGTCTAGTGGTGATCGGCAGGTGCTGCGGCGTATCTGCTAAGTACACCCACTGCAAATGCGATGTCTGGACGTGTCGCTAGCATTGCGTACATGAGTGCCCCCAGGGCGCTCTGGTAGCATGTGGCATCCATCTCAGCTTGGTCGAGCTTGACCAGCTTAAGATTTCGCTCGATTGGTGTGCCCACGGCACGTCCATCCTGCATGCCCATCCATTCTAGGATGGACTTGACATACTTCTTTTGCGAAAGCTCAACAGTGCCTTTGTCTCGGTCATGGATGATCTCCACCCCTAGGATCCACCGTGCCTCACCCAAATCAGAGAGGTCGTACACACTCGACAGCTGGGTCTTTAGGCGATCAATGATGGCTCTATCCTTGCAAAAGATTAGCTTATCGTCGACATAGATAGCTACAATGATGAGGATGCCGCCTTCCGACTTGTAGAATAGGCTGTGGTCTGCATCGCTGCGAGTGAAATCCAGTAGTTCAAACACTTCCCATAGTCGCTCGTACCAGGCCTTCAAGGCTTGTTTCAGTCCATATAATGCACAGAAGAGACGCCAGACTAAGTCTGTGTCTTGGAAGCCAGGAGGCGGGCGGAGGTAAATTTCTTCATCGAGTTTACCATTCAGGAAAGCAGACTTGACGTCCATCTGGTGGACTTCCAGATTGTACTTGGTTGCAAGGGC
>JBBPKT010000877.1:0-12788 GCA_038089395.1 Pulveroboletus frians
TATCCAAGTTTCAAAGAGCTTTACTCCACCCTTCCTGAATTAGAGCAGCCAGCTCTGCAACCAGCACCAAGCCCAACCTCTATCTCTCAGAAAACCCACCACCCCCAAGAACCCAAAACTCCCCATCCAGAGATGTCATCATCATCACTTTCCAATGATGAGCTCAAGGCACTGAAAGACAATAAGTGGGTGTGGGGTGTAGTAGGTAGGGGTTGAGTTTTCTCATCCCAAGGGGTTCTGTAGAGGATTAGTACTGGGGACAGACGTTTACAACTGACCTTAATGCACTAGAGCGAGATGAAATGGTTCTGGACGATGTTCCAGGTAGGAGACTAATAATCTGGCGAATAGTGAGGACCAGGTGCACATGGATGTGGTCACGGATGGGACTGGATCAAGTGCAATAAGAGTCGAAGATGTGAGAGCCTGATGAAGATGAAGGAAAATGATGAAGACGAGGGAAAATGATGATGATGGGAATGAAACAGATGATGATATGGGAAATTGATGAGGATAGGAGAAAAACCCAGCCAAGGATGAGGGCTGGATATGAACAAGGGGTCAAGGACAAGGACCCAGAAACTGACAATGACAAGGGAAACAATCTTGAGAATGATCATAACGATGAGGAGAGGGGGATTCAGATGATGGGAGGTAACCAGTGGGTGCCAAACTTATGAGATTCAAGATCTTGATACAACACATTTATAGTCTGGGCATTTTCCTGGACTTTGTATCTAGGTAACGCATGAGGCCCTATGAAGGGACACTCAAGTCTAGGTAGCAAGACAGCAAGAAACACAAAACATTGTAGTCAAAAGTCAAATGAGACTAAATAGAGGGTGGAACTGGTGAGAGACGAACATAAATAAGCAATCTGGTTGATGGAACCAGACCAGATGAAACAGATATGTACATATTGACCAGAACCAGATAGATGAGACAGATAAATGGATAGACAGGAAACAAAATGGACTGACCTTGAGATGGTATGGAAGGACATGAGACATGAGTGGGAGGCTTGATGGACACATGGAAGAGCTGAAAAGAGTGACTTACAACTGTAGGAGGCCACAGGCTCCTACAGTGCTCCTACAAGCCTTGCTACAAGAGAAGACCAACTCCCAGTTGGCAATTGCCAAGAAGGTCACTGACCCTGGAAAATGGGATGGTGACAGAAAAACCTTCTGGAACTGGCTAACCGGAATCAAGGTTTGGGTGTCCCTCCAAAAATGGGACTCAAGAAAACTCTGTGTTGTGGTGGTCCTCTCATGACTAGAAGGTACTGCCATGTCCTTCTCAAGGCTCCAACTTGAGGAGTATTTCGAGGAAGAAGAAAAAGATGTCCTCGGACAGGACAGCTGTTATGAACAAATTGGCACATTCACCGAAAACAGAACAAACTCATCAGCCAGATGACTGAATGACAACCAAAGAGAGGCAGCTGATGATGGAGCTACCCAGTAGAAGGAAGGAATGCCTGTAACGGGGGCTAGCTGGAGCAGGAACCACCAAAAGAGCTACCTTGAGGACAAGGGAAGAATCCCTTAGCACACAGAGGGGAGCCTATGGACAAGTGGCTAAAGCTGGGGTTCCTGGCTTTAGGCCACTGGCCTTATATATTGCCTGGGTCCACACACGGACCAAGCTGTACACTACTATATATGGTAACAACTGTAATATGGTAAGTGTAATGAGAGAATGGAAGGACAGAGATTAAGAGCTGCAAGCTACAAGGAGGTGAGCCCTGAGGTCTGATTGTAGTCCTGGGAGATAGGATCATAGATCTGAGGATTGGGATTGAGATCCAATATATACTAATGGATACAAGGGGAGATTAGATCAGATTGGGAGATCTAGGAGGTAGTAGGATTGCCATGGAAATCCAATGGAGATAAGGGTTAGGGTATTCTAGGATTTGCAATGCAACAACCTTGAGGCATAACATCCTGGATAATGTCAGGGTCTGGACTCATCACGTGATTGGTCATGTGATTGGCCTTGTGGATGTCATGTGACTTAAGGAGTGGGAGGGAGTGAAGGAATGTGGGTAAAGAGAGTGTGGGAAATGGTTAAGTGCAAGGAAATTCATAACAATGGCAAGTCCCTTGGATATCCTTGAGGCGATGACACCTGGCCCCAATGGCCAGAGCTCATCAAAACAATCAAGGATCATTTCCAAATCGATGACCTTGCTCACAAGTCTTTTAAGGCTTTTACTGCCCTAAAGCAGAATGGAGCTGTTATTGATATGTCCCTCCAAAAGTTTGAAATTCTGTTCCATGAATCTCAAATTGAAAATAGACACGGGATCGAGATCCTCAAGTGAGCTGTGGACACCCACATTTACATGCAAGTCCACCTACATATGTCTATAGGAGAGGATATTTATGAATTGATTGAGGCCTACTGAAAGGTTGGCCAATCCTTTGAGTCTGCTGCTGTGGAGTGCAGATTCCAACCTCAGAGGCAGTGGGGGCCTCAACATTATGCCCCACCCAACAGTCCACCACCTAACCAGCAGTTTACGCAATATGGAACCCAACCCAGGCATGGTGTACCCATGCAAATAGATGCTGTTACCGGACAGCTGTCAAATCCAGCAATTACATGTTACAACTGTGGTGAGGCAGGCCACATACAAAGATACTGCCAGAAACCACAGAAACCACAAGATCCACAACAAGGTTGGGGTCAGCTGAACCCCAAGAATCTCTGGCAAGTCTGGACCCTTGGGTCTGACAGTTATTATACTGAAGCATAGGTGGAGGCCTCACAAGAATATCAACCTCCCATGCCACAAGCACAAACAGCCATGTGGTCGGCTATGACAAGCTGCCAAGATTATATATCTGATGAGGCTCGTGCCTATTGGGCAGATGTCTTTGAATCAGAAGCCAAGGCAAAAGCATCCAAGGCTTTAAAAGGAAACCGCTGACTGGGAGTAGGGTACCAGTTGGCGATAGTTTATTTGCTGCAAGGTTAAAAGCAGAAAAACAAAACAAAAAACTAGAAAACCTCCTAAACATAAAAAAAATAGTTACTGAGCATTTGAACTCCTTGTCTAGGGACAATAGTGACACTGTAGTTAGATCTGGTTTCAAGCCGATGGATTCAGCTGAATGTAGTATTACCCCTGTAAGTCCTATGGGCATCCTTGGGTGCGCCAGTAGGAAAGTGGTAGGCATAGACAACTCATTGACCATGCTCAAGGGTGAACTGATTAGCCCCATAGCTGGCACTGAGCCTGTAGCCAAGCTTTCTGAGTGCACCAACGAGGATTTTCCTATTCGTATGATTAGTCAGGTTCTCATTAATTTAAAGAATTCTCCACCGTCTGCCAGGGGATCTTGAAAGAGCTCAGCACCAGACTTTAAAAATAGTGTGCTTAATTCCCTATTTAAGAAAGAAACATTCCTGAGTATAATTATTAACAAAATCTCTACAGAAAACACCTTAAAGAATCCCAACAAGTTTTCCCTTTCAGTGAATGTACAATACCAATCAGAAAATGAAGAAAAGGTCAAAAATATCCTTGTGCTCCTCAACTCTGGCACAGTCAATAATTTCATAGATCACAAATGGTGCTTGAAGCACAATATCAAACTAATCCCTCCTGATGAGGAAATCAAAGTATTTAACACAGATGGGCAAGTTGGATCCCTCGGCCCAATCACACACAAAGCTGAACTCGTGGTATCTGTCAACAACCATCATGAGAAGATCCATGCATTTGTAATCAGACTAGGAACTCACCCAATGATTATAGGCTACAACTGGCTCTCACATCACAACCCAGAAGTCAACTGGGTCAATAAGAAAATAACCTTTTCTAGGTGCACCAACGAATGCAATGCATATGCATAGGTGCTTATTTGCTCTATTGAGCCTGGCCTCAAGGAAAAGGTATCAGAAGTCTACCATGACTTCCTTAACATATTTTCAGAGTAGGAATCCAACCAACTAGCCTTATGCAAGCTGTGGGATCACACAATAGATTTGAAACCTGACTTCATTCTGAAGAAGGGCTGAGTCATCCCCCTATCGGATACAGAACTTGAGGAAGTCCACACTTTCATTGACAAGAAGGTGAAAAAGGGTATCTCTGTCCCTCAAAGTCTCCTCAAACTTTGCCAGTCTTCTTTATCCCAAAGAAGGACAGAAAGAAACAGCTTGTAATGGACTATCAATATGTAAATGAGAGCACTGTCAAGAACACTTACCCTCTCCCTCTTATCTCACAACTAGTAGATCAGCTCAAGGGCACTGATATGTTCACCACAATGGATTTGTGCTGGGGCTACAATAATGTTTGCATCAAGGAGGGCGACAAATGGAAAGCAGCATTTGTAATGCTGATCGGGGCCTATGAGCCCATGGTGATGTATTTCAGATTAACCAACTCACCTCTGACATTTCAGAACATGATGAACAACATCTTCCATGATCAATACACTTTCCTAATTATTTATATGGACGACATGATGATTTTCATGAAGGGCAAGACCAAAGAACAACACAAAGCCCTTGTCAAAGAAGCCCTCCAATGACTCCATGAAAACAATTTATTTATCAAATCAGAAAAATGCTCCTTTTCATCTGACAAAGTAGAATTCCTAGATATGAATGTCTTAAAAAATGGCATTGAGATACAGGACAAGAGAACAAAAGCCATTGCCGACTGGCCTGAAACAACCTGCCTAAAACAGGTCCAGGCATTCCTCAGACTTTGCAACTATTATAGGAAGTTTATTGAAGGATTCACTAACATTGCCAGACCTCTAAATGACCTTATGAAGAAAGATACCCCCTTCTGGTGGGGCATAGAAGAAAAATGGGCATTTGAAGCCCTTAAAAAGAAATTCACAGAAGCTCTGCTCCTCACATATCCAGACTCTACACAGAGCATGAGGTTAGAAACCAATGCCTCAGATATCACAACAGGAGCTGTCCTCTGGCAGGAATGTGAAGATATGGAATGGCAACCCAGCATCTTCCTCTCACATAGCTTCAACTCCACTGAGCGAAACTACCCTATTTACGATAAAGAACTGCTGGCAGTAATCTGCACCTTAGAAGAATGGCACCACTATCTTATTGGACAAGACAGTTTCAAAGTCTGGACTAACCATTGGAACTTGGAATACTGGAAGAAGCCACAGACCTTGTCTGGCAGGCAAGCATGCTGGCATGCGCTTCTTCAAGAATTTAACTTCACATTTGTATACTAGCCCAGATCAACCAACAGGGCCAATGCACTTTCTCATCATCTGGATCACAGCAATGCCATTATGGACCTTAATAAAGATATTATCATGTTACCAGAAAAACTATTTATCACTGGCATTACATTAAAATCTCCATTCCATCTTAATCTCAAAAAGGAGTCAGAAAAAATAAAAACTGATAAAATCAATCACTTTAACTTTGATGAACTCTTTTCCTTATTTATCAAAAAAGACTCCAATCGCATCTATGTTCCCGAGTCATTACACTTAGAAATTATCCCAAAATGACCCAGTGTCGGGACACATGGGCATGTACCGCACTTATGAGAGAATATGTCATGTGTTCAGCTGGCCTGGCATATATAAAGACATTACAAATTATGTAAATCACTGCTACACATGCACCCTCACAAAGGGATTGCACACAGCACCCAAGTAGTCGATACAACCACTCCCTGTGTCTAAACAACCCTGGGAAGATATTTCTGTAGACTTCATTACTGGCCTTCCAGAAAGCCGAGGCTTTGATAGCATTTGCACTATTGTTGATTGATTTAGTAAAGAAGTTATCTATGAACCATGTAAAAAGGTGATTTCCTCAATGGATCTCACTAAGCTATTCCAGGATGCTATCTGGTGTACACATGGCCTCCCCTCCATGATTGTATCAGACTGGGGCCCACAATTTGTCTCAGAATTCACAACCGAGTTGTGTAACCTCCTCAGGATCTCTCAGAAGGTCTCCACTGCATATCATTCTCAAATGGATGGACAAACTGAATGTATCAATCAGGAAATGATACAATACCTCCACACTTACATGGCAAAAAAGCAGGAAGATTGGGCTGAATGGATCAAACTCGCCCAATTTCAACATAACTCCTCGCTTTTATCCTCTCACAGATCAATTCTGTTTGAGATCATGTGAAACTATTTCCCTTGCCTTGGATTTGAGGCCAGCTTCTCCTCCTTGGCTGGAATGTTCATGCAGCATGCTAGAAAATCACATGCTGAAGTCCAAGAGGCTCTGGAAGCTTCCTGCCAAAATATGATAGACTGCTCTGACAAAGAAAACCCTATGCCATACCAAGTCAGAAAGAAGGTGTGGCTCAGTATGGAAAATTTGAAATTACCATATATCACCAAGAAGCTCACCCAATGATGGATCAGACCATATGACATTGTTCAGTCGATGCTGAACACAGTAGAACTATGTCTCCCAAAGAACACACACTTTCACCTGGTTATCAACACCTCCTGGGTCAAGCCATATTGTGCTCCCCTCAACAGGCAGCCAATCTCCCACCCAGATGCAGTTGAGGTTAACAAGGATGGCCACAAAGAATATGAAGTTGATCACATTTTGGGCTCTCATGTAAAGTGGGGAAAGTTGGAGTATCATGTCCACTGGAAAGAATATGATGAGACTGATGACACGTGGGAACCTATCACCAACCTGCAGAACTGCCCTGACACTGTCAACTCCTTCCATCATTCCAACCCCTCTGCCCTGCAACCACTTCATGGCCTCTCCCTTGCTGCATTCAACTCTTTGTTCTCTGACTACAGTCCCCCCAGTGGGGCACCCATCATGGCGACTTATCTGGAATACAAGTCCTAGGAGGGGGATAGTGTTATACTGTATATGGTGACCTAATTATTTTTACTTTTCATTCTCACACTTTCAGTCACGTGACCTGTCACATGACGTGGGCCTAGACCTATGACATCATGCCTCATGACTACCACCCCCTTTTAATCTCCATACCCTTTCACAGAACCCTCCCACACTTGTGGGATATCACAGCCTAATATGTTACTAGTTCACACCTTATCTATACATGCATATAACGCATGGCCTGGTCCATGCACAGTAGGTAGACGTATATAAGGAGTGTGCCCATCACTGGTATCCCCAGCTTTGGCCACTTGTGTCTTGGGTTAAAATCTTGACCAATAAGTGCTCTTCACAGCTCTCATCCTTTCTGCAAGGTCTTATAGCAGACCTTCAGTCGCTCAGCTTTGGTGTTTCACCTCTGGCATAACTGCAGATGTGCTTGGGATTATTGTTCTGCTGAAAGATAATGTTAGGAGAATTGAGACCATAATACTCCAAGGTCTGCTGGGGCTCATCCTTCAAAATCTGAAGGTAGAGGTCCCCATCCATCCTACCATCAATCTTGGCAGCAAAGCCAACTCTCTTCCAGGTCACACACTCCCACATCATGAGAGAACCTCCTCCAAACTTGAGGTTCCTTCCACTAGCCTGTTACTAAGCCCCTCACCTGCCTTATGAAAGAAGGGCTAACACCAGTTTGCTTGGCAATGGCTTCACCAGAATGGCCAAAATTAAGTAAAGAGAGAATGGTATTTTGTTGAGTAGAGGAGAGAGATTTAACTATGGTAGTGGTTAAGAATCAAGAGGTGTGAGAACTTTTTCAAACTCAGACATATTGTTTACATTTATATCTCTGTTTGTATCAACAAACAGTAGCAATTATATTTCAATTTGACTGAGATCCTACTCAACAATAAAATCCTTTCCATGATATTGCCATTTCATTTTGACCATATCTCTATGGCCTGTGAATCAAATCATATGACATTATGGGGCAATATTGTAGCCAATAGTATGTACTATTTATAACTCCACCAAAGCTAAGTTGGATTCCTATGGTGTCTGGCAGTATACTTCATATACTACTATTAGGGCTAACATGGAAAGGGTTTTGGAGGTTACTGTATTGCCCATGAAATGTACAAGTTATGGCCACTGAGAGCACCTATGAAAAATGCCCAAGTATACATATACTTATGCAAAAGCATGGTTACCAGAAGCATTTATGTAGAAGTATCTATAAAAGAAGCTTTGAAATATGATCTTCTCTAGGCCTTTCTGTCCAACTCCAAAGTTCCTTAATGAACTCCTATGTATATGAACCCCTACAACTCCTATATAGAAGTTATCAATGTCCTATAGGAGCAGTTGGAGATGGATAGGAAAGTCAGACTTGCATTCAATGTTATGTCTGTGCTCACTTCGTATGTCATTCTCTTACCCTATCTTTATTTCATCCCCATTCCATAACTCCATGCTGTTTCTCCTTCCTTTTACTATTTCTTTATGGAGATTGCTTGCTTCACTTTGGAGTTGATCAGACTTTGCACTCATATCTTCACCCACTTTATATGTGCATTCCCTTTTACTACTGGGCTCCCCTCAGTCATTCCTGCTACTCCTTAGGCAGTGGCTGAGGTGAGTGCCAGTTCTACTTTACCTTACCACTGTTGCTAATTAGTGTAGTGGGCAATTACTGCCCTTTATTTAGATTTTTCATATGTATATGTCCCTATATTTAGGTCTTAGGGCACATTCAGAGAGCCTAGTTAAAGTTAGCTCAGTTAGAGTTAGCCAGGATTATATTTGCCTCAGTGGGAGGTCCTCCTGAGTATAGTGAAGAAGAGGGGGCAATGTCCCAGATACATACCTTCAGTCAATATCTGCCAAAATGATCACTGCCCATTGCTCACTGTGGGTTTGTACCAGATAGTTGTTGATCTAGGTGACCAAGTGGTCCTTGAACATACTCTTGATGATCTGATGTAATAAGTCAGGTACAATCAACTCATAAATAATCAGCTCAAGGGAAGTGAACTGTAAATGTCTGAAAATATATTCAGGTTATGGTTATACATAATTGGTGATCACAATAGTATGACAAGGATCTCACCTCCACATTACTGATGATCCCATAATCCTCCCAAAGGGTCTTGATATCAAGAGTATGTCACAGTTGTTTTGTGAGTGGCTGTGCAAATGGCCCTCCATCTCCATCTAAGTTATCATGTGGGGCTGTACATATCAGTAAGGAGTCAATGAGATAAGATACTGTGATAATTAATGAGTGATAACTCACCTAGCACACCAATCTTGCACAATACATGATAATAGGGCCTGTTCAGAGTAATCTGCAATATATGGCCCTAAACTATAAATGACACAGCATAGGTGGTAGTCCACACAATGTGTGATATGGGGATGTGTCATTGCAGGTCACAGCAGCTGGAGGATGGCAGTGAGTGATAAGTAAAAGAGTTGCCCCTGGAATAGATAAAATGCAGGACTGTTTTGGTGAGCCTGATCAGCTGTTTACAATGATTCATCAGTGTACTAGGAAATGCCAACAACTCACTACTTACTTTTAGGAATAGTAAGGAATGTGAGAAGTGAGACTGAATTACAGTGTGCATGCTACACAATGTTGTACAAGTTTCCAAGTGAAATATATAGTGGATAGTACTCAGTGTGCCCTGTCCCAACAAAGACAGTTGTTTCATCACTACCAAGAATAACCAGGGCAAACATAGCACCATGGGTTTCAGGACCACAAGCTATGATCTCCTATACAACACCATCAGCTGGATATGACATTCTCTCAGTCTGTAGAATGTAATACATATGCACTGATCCCATGCCCACTGCCCTGACATGAGATCACTAATCTCACATGTACCGAGTGAATCTGTCACAACTTTGGGGAAATAGTCAATTCCATTGGAGAACTTGGGGTTACCAAGTTGGTTTTCAAGTGTGATGAGTGGGTTCTGGTACCAGACATCATACTCACTTTGCATCCAAGCTGAAGGTTCTTCTGTCATAACATCTGTGTACTTGACAGAGAACAACTCCCAAGGTGCTTCCCCATATATAATGGAGTTGATGGTTTGGTACATCTCCCTATGAGAGCGAAACAATGTTATGAACCACCTTCAGACCCCTCTCTTTTTGCTTACTTCACCCACCACATGCCTGGTCACATGATCAGGCCCAGACCATGACATCATATGACATCATACCTCATAGCTAGCACACCCCTTTAATTACTGTCAACCCTGGTGGGAACTCTCTCGCAATCGTGTACAAGTAGTCTATCCATGTATAGTAGTTTATCCTATGGACCCTATGGTCTGTGTGCATCTCTCCACACTATGTATATAAACCCAGGTGTCTCAGCTGGCATCCCTAGCTTTGACCACCTATTATCATTGGGTAATACCTTGGGTGATTGAGTGCACATGAGCCCAAACATTCCCATCCTCCTCCTTGCCAGGCTTGTAATAGTCTGTGAAACTGAGCCCAGTGCAACGGTCATTAGCAATTTGTAACACTTGGTCAAAGCTATCTACACTGCCCTTGAAAAGAACATGCTATCTTGTTGGTGAAACAATCAAGATCGGGTGACAAGGGTTCCCCATTGGAAGAATGCAAGTAAAAAACAAAGTCCATTGATAACAGCTGCTGGGCCCAGGCATAAGGGACATAGCATATCGTTTCCACATAACAGAATGGGGCATACCACCTAAACAGGTTGCATACATGGTCATCCACTGTATTAAATAAGAATAATGTTGCTTTCTTGCCCAAAGTGCACTAGGGCAAAACTGTTGTGGTTTAGAGTTTCTAGGTTTGCAGAATACCTGTGATGTCCATTGTCAGTGCATGATACACATCTGACACTTCTCATTATTGAGGCTCTGCCCCCTTGACAGAACCCACATCATCCATAGCAAACTGTTCAAAGAAGATCAAATGTACTGAACCCCAACAATCACCCCTGCAAGTGTCCTCAGACATTGGTTGAAAGATACCAGTGAGTAAGGGCTGATATCATTTCAAAATTTCTCAATATGAAGGCTCACTGCCTGGTTCTCCAGAACAGGCACCTTCACAACTCCGTCAATCTCCCTCTTTTGAGTGACTGCTTGAATCCTTACCCCAAATTGAAGAGAGGCTGTATTGCCTCAAGTTTAAAAACCACCAACCTCAGCCTCCCCCTCAAGAAGAAATGATGTTGTCATTATCACTAAACAATGACAAATTGAAGGTGCTCCTCATGGCCCTTCTCAAGGAAAAGAATTCCAGGTGTGGATCACCCAAATCAAAGTCTGGGTCTCACTCCAAAATTGGGGCTCAGATAAACTTTGGACCATAGTGGTCCTATCTTGCATGGAAGGTGATGCAGCCACCTATGCAAGATTAAAACTCAAGGAGTACTATAACTCTGAAATAGAAAACACAACAAGCACCATGGGGCAAAATCTTGGCTACCCCCACAGAGATGACACATGGCTAGAATGGAAGGTGCTCCAAAAAGAAATAAGAGAGCACTTCCAAATTGATGTTCTCACACATGAATCCCTGCAGAAGCTCAACAGGCTGAAACAACAAGGGCATCCAATTGACAAGTTCCTCTAAAAGTTCGAGATTCTCTTCAAAGAGGCTGAAGTTGAAAATGGTCATGCAATCAAAATTATTCTCAAGTGGCAGTGGACACTTGCATCTATATGCAAGTCCACCTCCACATGACAGTGGAAAATGACATTTTTGAATTGATTGATGTTTATTGCAAAGTTGGTCATTCCTTTGAATCCACAGAGATTGAACATGGGTTCCAACCAAGGTGCTTCAGCAGAGTGCAATGCTACAATCCACCCAAGGGACCACTGCCTAACTAGTGGTTTATGCAATATGGGACACAACCTGGAAGAGGAGCTCCCATGGAGATTAGGGCAGTGTAGGGGCTCCCAGATATTTGCACATGCTTTAACTGTGGAAAACAGGGTCACATTTGAAGGGACTGCCAGCTCCCTAAAAAACTATACAACCCAGCACAAGGAAATAATCAGGCACCAGTTTAACAAATGCACCAAGTCTGGGTACCTGTTAAGTCTGGGCCCTCTGGACTCAAGTCTGGTTGGAGGTCTGAAGGTGAGTACAAGGTTCATTGGAGGACAAACAGAGAATGGGGCAGAGATGAGATACCTAGGAGAACATTGGCATAGGACTTATGTGTTGTGCCCTTGTTAAGGTTCAGTCCTTGTATTTTGTAGGAAAAGAGGAGGGAGTGAGAGAGCAGGAGAAGGAGACTGAACAAGGGTCAGGAGGAAACTAATGTGATATTCATACTGAGGTACAAAGATGGAGTGCAGAGAACTTATATACTGAAGTCCGATCAGAGTTCAGATGGAAGAATGGAGGAGCATATGGTAAGGTACCTCAGATAGAAGGAAAGCATGTGAAGATGGAGAACATACATAGGAGGAGATATATGGTGTGGCAAAGGGTTTATGGTAAGAATGAAGGGTTGAGGAAAGAATGAAGGGTTGAGGAAGAACAAGGGGAATACTAAATATAGTAACTATGAAAGTCCAAGAGGAAAGGAAGAAGTCTGGGTATGGAGGTACAAAGTCTGGGTTGTGAAGTACCAGAGATGGAGTGAGGGGTTCAGAGGACAGGGTTTGGAGTGGATATGACAGTACCCAACAAAGATAGGTACTACACTGAGATGTGGGTGGTCATCTCTGAAACCCTGCCTGAAACCAAGGCCCTCCTTCTGGCAGGAGTGCATGTTAGACAAAGCTTGTGCCTACTGGGCCAATGTTTTCGAAACAGAAGCCAGGACAAAAGCATCCAAGGCTTTAAAAGGAAGCAGCTAGTCAGTGGTAGGGTGTTACCTAGCAAGCTGGATAAAACAAACAAACAAACAAAAATAGAAAACA
>JBBPKT010000879.1:0-12769 GCA_038089395.1 Pulveroboletus frians
ACCATCGATTGGGGCTGCGTGGCCACCTCGTGGTCCTGGTCGCTCATCCTTGCCAGCGTCCTTTTCTCTTCCGCGGTCGCGTCTGGTGATGTCGAAAAACACCGCACGGAGAATTCCGAGAAGTGCTTATCAGATACTTACGAAGGTCGACTTGTTACTTTCTGTATCAGGTTCCCATTTCATAGCGATCGCATGACAATATAACATCATAACAACTCGTCTACAAGGATAGCAGTGTTGTTAGACGTTCTGACTACTATCCATCAAAAGGGAGGTCAGAACTCATGAGGAGCATGCCGACTGATACACTTCGGTTGCGGACGGACCCATTCGTCCGGTTCAGGCTTGATCATCTCCTTCATCCTTTCTGCAAGTCTCTCTGTGACGGCGGTTTGGAAATCAACGTCGGTTTGTATCCCGGGGTAGGGCATGTCAGGAGATGGCAGGTTATCGTCAGGGAAGCCAATAGGCCACGTAGGCAGGTAACACATCTCCTGTTGTGTATCGGTCAAGAAAGACACATCGTGACAACGCAGGAGACATACCTCTGCGCCACACTCGGGATGACACTTCACCCACACGTTCCAATCGAGCCATGTCATCAGGCGATCCAAGTCCTCTGCCCAATTGGTCCAAAGGAGACGTATCTCTGCGATATCGAGGGACTTCTTTGTATTCAGTAACGAATCGATCCCCGCATTGACCCCTGCAGCCCACATCTTCGTTACCGTTCGGCAAATCTCTCGAGTCGTCCCACGTACGGCCTGAAAAAGTAATTTCTCCGAGTCAGTCATAGAAACCAAGGACCCCATCGAACACGTATGTGTGGTGGCACACAGCCTGTATATGGGAATTGCCCAGTCCATGTCGGTCGTCTCTGCTTGGTCCGTCAGCAGGCCTGTGTAGAGGTAAGGTGTCAACATGACTCTGAGCTGATATTGCGTTTTGTTGGCAAGATCAATCATCTCGTCCGGGTCTGTCACCGACGAATTCAGCAAATAGCGTGTCAGTTCGAGTCGTTGTGCATATCGGTCAACGATGACCCGGACGAGTGTCTTCCAATCGACTCCGCTCGACAGACCCTCTGGTCTCGTCAATACTGCCTCTAGTCTTGACTTGACTGCTGATAAATCCTCGCTGGATACATTTCCTGCTCGGTGGTCCCACCTTTCCTGCCCGGCTCGAATGTCAACCAATGAAGGCACGAGCTTAGTGTCATAAAAGGAGACCAATCCAGGCAGATCCAATTGGATGCGCATATCTCCAGGGAATTGATTGTGCCAGGAACCGGCATTGATGGCCTCAAATGAAGCAGGCGATTCTGTACATCACCTGAGTTACGCACCAGTGAAGAGATATGATTGATAGACTCACTGAGCAGCGTTTGTAGATCCTTTTGATTATATTCTTGAACTATTAGATTCATGAAGGAAACCGGACGGACGCCAGAAGTGAAGTCGCAAAGCATGACCTCACTATGACCGTTTTAGGAGAGCCGAGTCAGAAAAAAGGTGATCACTCACAAACTCACTTCCATCCTGGAACATGTTCAATGCAATGCAAGAAGATACCAGAGAAAGTGGAGACCCACCTCACAAAACCGTCCACATCAAAACTCCTCCCCCATTCACAAAGGGCGTGGATCCGCTGCAAATCACTGGGCAGGTCAATGGCGCCTGGTTCACCCCATATGAAGAGGTCTTGTGTATCTAGTGAGCCATAAGGAAGCTTTACAGCACTGCTGCCATCAAAATAAACGACCCTGAGAGGTCGAGTGGTCGCGAGCGTAAGATACCAGGGCAGTTGCCCGAAACGATTGAACCTGAAGAAAGAGAAGTGATATGAATGTTCAGGATCCATTGCAACCCATTCAGGGCCTGTTGGTATCTCTTTCTTGCTCGTTCCGTGGAAGAGAAGGGTTCCTGTCGGAATCGTTCCTGGTACAATGTTGTGACCTGAAGAAGAATGTGTCCGAGGAAATCTCGAGTAAGTGCACGAACCACTCACCGTTTCTCATACGCGTGTTGGGCCACCATTGCAGCAGCGAGTGGACAGTCTCAAACACAAGATGGTCGGTAGTATTGGTATCTGGAAGCCTGTCGAACCTCCATTCTGCAGCGTCCTCCGCGGCAAGGATAGATTGGTAGTGCTCGGCCTGCCAATGGCTACCGGAGGTCAATGGTACCTGGACAGCAAGCGTGGAGACGAGAGCAATGGCAACAAGACTGACAAAAGTCGCTCGCAGCATCGCAGAAGTAGCTATAAAGGACGAGAGGAACCTGCGCTGCTAGCTCGCTAGAGTTCTGAAGCGAATAGGTGCCATCCGTTGTAGGTAATCGAGTTTAGAAGCCCGGCTCCTCTACGAATTGAGGTTGAAGCGCTGAATCTGAATCATGCATCAGTGAGCATCCACGGAATGCATTCTTTGGACGTCGCTGGGCTGGAGTGGTGAGGAAGTAGGGGTCAAGTGACAGCCGTGCTCCTGTAGGCTGCAAGTTCCCATGTGAGCGACGGTCCAACACGATGTCACAACTTGTTTTTGGCACATGATAATGCCGCTGGGCCGGGTCATATAAGGCGCTTTAAAATGGTACATCTGCAGAGCAGCTGTGTAACGTTATCGCCTGACGACTTTTCCACTAGCCTTTCGAGTATTCCGATTGGACAAATGTCGCACTATTCCAAAAGAAAGTTGCCAAGCGAGGTGCAGGACCTCGCTAAACACCGGTTCAAACAGCAGATGTATGGTCATGGACCTTATGTCACATTATAACGCGTTAGTTTCCGTGATAATCAATTGCATACCCTACACATATCGGGTATGTTTCGGAATCGCGTTACTTCTTCTTTTCCCCTCAACCACCATGCCCGTCCAACGGAAGTCGCCAAAAAAATACAAATATTCTGATGTGACGCTCAACTCCCGAATACCATGTCCAACGTGCGGGAAGTCATTCAAACGACAAGGGTTTAAGAAACACGAAGCAAGCTGCAAGGCTCGAGGAGAAGCAGAAAAGGATCGTATTCGAGCAGGACGTCGTTATGAGCGGGCACTGAATAGTGAGTACTGATACAGCTCTCATGTAACAGTCACTCTCTCTTATAATTATATTTGGAATGCAGAACTGCTGCTCCAGAATGCTGGTGGATCAAATGAGGTGGCTGCTGGTCTGGTCCCATCATGATTTCTGTCAACTGTGGGACTCCTTCCAGCTGATGCAGACAATGAAGGTAATGTATCATTTCTTTTTCTTGTGATGTTGTTACATTTGCACTGACATTCTCTGTTATGATGCTAGGTGCTCCTGCACTATTTGAAACAGAATCTCATGATCTCTCTTGCAGCCCAGGTTAGTATTATTGTTAGAATATTTGTTCACTTATTAATCTAATTATGGAGGGTCCAGTGTAGTGATGTCTATTGTTATTGACTCTGTTGACAACCAGCAGAGACCTGCTGATGCCTCCAATGAAAACCTTGCTGACTTCAAGACTGAGTATTATCCCCATATCAAGCAGGCAATGCTTTTCCAAACATCTGATGTGTTCTGTGCATGCAAAGTGCTCAAGCCTCCTCAAGATTCCACCCCTTGGCAACTGTTCTGATGCAAAGGGGACTTTGAGTTTGCTAAGATTGTGCTTGATGTTTCACTGAACAAGGAGCAGGTTGAGAGGCTTTTTGACCTTATATCTCATGTGGCCAAAGGTGAAGCTCAAGTCACCATTCAGCATGAGGCTGAGCTTTGCAAATTCTGTGATATGACTGTGGAAGAGCTCACCCCTGTAAGCAAATGTGAAATATTCTAATTGCTCATAGTATAACTAGGGAGGGTATGTTGCTAACTAAGTTTACTTACAGTTTGTCAAGCACATGTTCTCTGTGCTGTATAAGAAGGAGGAGCTCTCCTATAACATCTACATCTGATTTGTGTGGCAGTGGGCACTTGACCTTTTGAACAACCCCCATCTTGCACCCCCCTTCATTTGGGATGCTGAATGGTTGTACAAATAAAATAGTGTATGATTTGATTGGTTCTATGATGAGCCTTGGATAGCAAACTGATGGTGAGATATTTAAGTAAGTTGTATCAGAAACAAGTGTTGTCTGTAGTTTTACATGTGTGTGCTTGGATTGTAGTCTGAGTTACCTTCCTCTGCTGAGAATGCTACTCTGCTCATACTTATTCTTTATGCTGGCAAGTCAAAATTATCATCATTTGGGATCATCAAAGGGTACCCAGTCATTGCATATTGTGCCAACCTCCCCTCTCATATATAAAATGGTAAGGACATCAGAGGAGGTACCATTGTTGGATGGTTACCAATTGTAAGTCATTGAACAACAGACTCATCAGTGCTAGTCAGACTGACATTGCATGTTGATAGGTTTCTGAGGATGCCAATGAGAAAGGAAAATTTGGATATACAACACTCAAACATGCTATATGGCATGAATCATTTCTCAAGTTGCTTGAGGAAGTCATAGCACATTCAAAAACAGGATTTGTGCACCTTTGCCATAACAAGGTTGAGCAATGGCTATTCCCAATCATTTTGATCCTTTCTGCAGACTATGAGGAACAGTAGGTCATTGTTGGTGATTTCTTTGATGCTAAATAACTTTACATAGGTATATGTGTTGTTATTATTTGTATACAGTGTGGACCTTGATTATGTAATCTTGGTCCTTTGTCCTCATATCTTTGACATTTTTTCGCATATCTCAGTTGATTCTGACAGCCACTGAGTGATTCTTACAGTATAATATCACTCATCCATGGCTGCTGTTATGATTTATCATTGTACTCTTTTTCTTTTGTTGGACTTATCTCTTCTTGCTTAGTTCTCTTCATACTAAGCTCGTAGTTCCTCCTATCATGTACCTGATCCTTCTTCTGCCTTCTAGAATGTTCCTCGCTTACTCAGTGAGCTCGTTTAGCTATTAGCTTGCTGACTCAATGATCAGTCAGCTGTTGTTCTTTCATGTTCTTTTCCTTTCTATATGATTACTCAGCTTCACCTCATCCTCGTATATAAATCCCAGGTAGCTTCCCCTGTACTACAGCTTAGACCTACTTGGCATATTACATCCTAACTCTCCTCTTTGTGTGTCTCCGCTCTACACTTGAGTGAGCGCTTTAGCTCTCCCCTGCATCCCATCCCGATCACAAGGGATTGTCCTCGGCCCACCCATCTCACTGGGAAATCTACTGTCTGGCCTATGCCAGGACGACCCCTGACCTTGCCACTAGCAAGGTACCCCCTTGTCTCCGTGTCTTAGGACCTTCACCAAGTTCACGCTAGACCCTTCGGGATCAAGCATAACAGCTGCCTTGGTAAATACCCCTGTCCCATATGCTTGGTCCCACTTGAGGATCTCCATGACCTTTTGAAGTCATTTGGAGTCTGATCACAAAAGCAAGCAGAAGCTGCATTCAAGGTTTGGCTATAAGACTGACATATTGGAGAGGAGAAACTTAAAAAACTTGGACTTTATCCTGTCCCAGTGTGCAGTGATGTGAGAATTCTTGCATCAAGCTGATTCACATTTCAAGCCTACACTATTATGAACCACATACAACTAACTTTTATTTCTACACTCTTTTCATCACTTTCCTTACTTCTCACACTCCTTACATCATGTGACCTCCATGAGGCCAATCACATGACCAGTCATGTGATATGTCCAGACCCTCAACGTCATATGACATCATAGCCTCTAGGGTTACATGTTGACAACCCTTAGACTACCCTAACCCTTATTTCCATCGGATCTCCATGGCAATCCTGCCACCTTCTAGATCTCCCAATCCAATCTAATCTCCTTCACTGTATCACATCTTATTTATCTTAGATTCCCATCTCTGCGGATCTCAGATCCAGATCTCAGGGTTTGCCTCATGGCAGCCTTGCACATCTCATCTCCGTCCGCACTTCCATTCTCTACTCACAGTCATTACCGTCTTACCATATGTAGCATAGCCTTATCTATTACTTCCATGTATAGTAGTGTACTGCTTGGTCTGTGCGCAGACCTTGCCAATATATAAGGTGGCGGTCCCAGCTGACTAAACCCCAGCTTTGACCACTTGTCTAGTTTACCACTCTTGGGCCCCTGGGACTTGGGTTAAAACCTTGTCTGCTATGGGCACTCCCTTGATGTGGCTCGCTGGCACTTGTAGCTCCCCTGCCAGAGTTACAGGCTTTCTCTCTTTGCCAGCTAGCCTCATTATTGGCTGTTGGTTTGTTTTCTTCTGGCTGAAGGGTCTCTCCATTCCCTTCCAAAGGCTGCTTGATGCAGTTATAACAACACTGACAATGACACCATGCCACAACAGCAAATATTCTACAGTCTATTGCATATCTTTGATAGAAACAAGGTTCCTGAGAGCTATGCCTTGTTGTAGATGCTCAAAAGCTATCTTGAGCTTGATCAGCTAATCAGTTTAAATATTCACACAGGAGACACACTCTCAATGATCAAGAGTGAACTCCCTCAAATTCAGTGGGATTCTGCAGGTAAGGTGACAAAATTTCTGAGATCTGGAATGGTGGAGCTAGTAAGTCCGGTGTAAAACACTAATCCTATCCAGAACAGATAAGGATCAAATAAAAGAGTGCAAGTATAAACTCAACCCAAGGGAGGGTGACAGGAAAGATAGACTAAATGAGTGAGGACCTAAGCAGCTGGCCCTCAGGCAGAAGGAAAGGCAATAAATTTAAAGATGGATGATGGGAAGTGTGAAAATATATATTCTAAAGTGTTATACACTGACTCATTCACTACCCTTTTACTGTAGTACACACTTAGTTACCTATTATGGTAGTCTTAGATGATGGATCTGACACAGTGAGACATGAACGATGTGGTAGAGCATGGTCTTTGGCCGAGCTCAGGAAGTGGTGGTGCTGCACCCTTCCTCTCCATCACTTCCATCGGTGCTCACCTTCCCACACCATTGCAGATCGTATAGCAGTTTTCAAATGGCTGACCCACATCTGGAAAACCCCCTGAATTATGCTGGCCCAGATTTCGAAATCATCCAGCAGGGACTCATGACAGGTTACAACAAGTCCAACTAGCAGATAGTCAAAAGACTAGTTGCCTCATGGGAAGCCGACTGAAACAGATGAGCCACTGCAAGAGGAAGCAGAGAGGATGGCCAGTGAGGAGGCTGAAAAGGAACAGTGCAACGCCAAAAAGAAAAAACCCAAGATGAATGGCTTCGAACCTGGCACATTGGTTGCCAACATCCTCGTTTCACGCCCCTCACAATACACAATCCAAAAACTAAGTACTTTCGACTTTGTTGAACTATGGTACTTCTCACCCAAGGGTTGTGCGGACACAGTGCACAACAACAACAAGTCCCAGGCAGACGACACCTTTGGCATCACCAAGGTCAACGACCTACTCACAGTACACTCGGTTGCAGCAGTCAGGGCGTCACGCAATGCAATACTGGACTAAGAGCTCCCCTTCGAAAGCTTCCTACAAGCCAAGAACAGCTTCCTGGTGCATGCCAAGAAAGCTAACTGGCCAGCAGCTAACCTGGATGCACTAGCCACATTCTTTTGGAAAATTGAGATGCACCCGATGTGCAAAAATGTCCTGGGTAACAAAACAGTTCTGAGCTATGCAGCCAGGGTACGTCGTGATTGGCATGATGAAGTCAAGTCTGGAAATGGATATGACATTTTGATAATCAACAAAGAGCTAATGCATGACATCGCCTTTGAAATCCATGTGAATGATCAACAGCACACCAAGTGCAAGGTAAGTATCAACAAGAAAAGCCAAAGCACATGCTAACAACCTCCCCTCACACACACTCTGCCTCCCTGGCACACCACCTGCCAGACCACTATGATCACTGCTGTGAATCACATCCCCACCAATCCTGAATGTCGCTGCCGTGGACTACATCCCCACTGGCCTCATCATGTACTGCTGCTGTGGACCACATCCCCACTGGTAACACTCACATCATCACCACCCAGGTGGAGGAGCTAGTCACACAAGCCGAGGGCACCAATGCCAGGCAATGGCGAGGTTCACACCCATGTTACTCAAAAGTGGATCACCATGAGGGACATAGGTCATGCAGGTCTAGGTCAGCCTCCCCTTGGCACAAGAGAAGCCAATCAAATGACGCAACCACAGATGCCCCCAATGACCAATCCTGTAAGAATCACTCAGTGACTGTCAGAGTCAACTGAGGTATGCGAAGAAATGTCTAAAAGATAAAGAGATGAACACAAAGGACCGAGATTACATAATCAAGGTCCGCACCGTATACAAGTAATAACAACACTCCCCCTCAAGCATGAAGCCCTAACTCAGAGGTGAAGTGCTTGGCCTTCAGGGAGGGTAAAGCCTTAGTAAGAGTATCAGCAACCATATCACTGGTAGGACAATAAAGAAAATGAAGAGAACCAGCGGAAATGGCAAAACGAATAAAGTGGTATCAGATATCAATATGTTTCATATGTGCATGATAGTTCCCCTCCTTGGTCAAAGTGATAGCAGACTGGTTATCGCCATAAAGCACAGTTGGGTCCTTGAGCAGCCCAAAGATCTCGCTAATCAACCTATGAAGCCAAATGGTCTCCTTAGCAGCATGTGTGGCAGCAACATATTCTGCCTCAGTCGTCAAGAGAGTGACAAGCTCTTGCTTGCGCAAGCCCCAAAGGATAGCACCACCGTCAACCAGAAAAGCAGAGCCAGTAATGGCATGGTGATGTTCCTGCGATGCTCCGTCAGCATCAGCATATCCAACTAGGTCACTAGTCCACATGCCATAGGTTAGCTGCCAGGTTTTAGTACCAACAAGATAGTGGTAAACTCATTTGAGTGCATCCCAGTGCACCCATCCAGGGTTCTCCATAAATTGAGCGAGCGTGGAGATGGCAAATGCTATGTCCAGCTGAGTACCAACTGCCAAGTACATAAGGGATCCGAGTGCAGCATGGTAAGGGACCTGACACATCCTAGCTGCATTGGTCACAGACTGCAGTGACTGGTTCTGGGTGAGCTAGAGGTTAGGGTCCATTGGGGTGGAAAGAGGCTTAGCATCAGCGAAATTGTACTTCATCAGTATCACAGAAATATAGGGTTCCTGCGACAGCACTATTGTCTGAGCCTCACAATCATGGGTAATTTTCATCCCAAGCAGCCAATGGATAGGCCCTAGGTCCGTGATCTTGAATTGATGGCTGATCTCACCCTTGAATTCACAGACGAGCTCCTTTGAGCTACCAGTTACCACGCAGTCATTCACATGGGAGGCGAGAATCAGCAGATGCATACCAATCTGGGCAACAAAAACTCCCCAGTCGGCATCAGTACATTGGAACCCCAGTCCCTCTAACTTAGCATGCAAACGTTTGTACCACTTGAGCACACCCTGCTTTGACTCGTACAGAGCAACTCGGAGCCTGGCAACAACGTCATGACTGAGCTTGTCAAAACCAGGAGGTAATTCCATAAATATCACCTCATTGTTGTCCAGTTTGCCATTGAGAAAGGCACTCTGGAAGTCGAAAATGTCTATATCCCAGTTGTATCGGGCAGCTATAGCGAGGATGAGATGGAGGGATGCGAGATGGGCAACGGGGGCGTAGGTTTCATAATAGTCAACACCATGGACTTGAGTGAACCCATGCATGACCAGTCAGGCCTTATATTTATTGATTTCACCAGCCGCGTTCTTCTTGATGCGGAAAATCCACTTGTAGTTGACCACATTTGTGCCCTTTGGTGGCCGGTCGACAATATCCCAGGTGCATGCGGCCTCAAGGCTATTCATCTCCGCTCATACAGCCTCATCCCAATGTGGCCAATCAGGCCACGACTGTGCCTCATCTAAGGTAAGTGGCTCCAATGCTTCTTCTATTCCCAATTCAGCTAACATTGCATAAGCAACATTGTCGTCATCCCACATCGTCGCAGCGTGCTCGTTTCCCTCATCACCAGCACTCTCCCCCTTGACCTCATTGCCACCAATCCCAGGACCACCACTGGGTGCAGGACTGTCAGCCACAACAGCTGGCTCCACACTAAGCACACCATGGGGCAAGGTGAGTCTGCTGGCCTGTCCATCATGTGTACCTGCATGCTCATGCAACATGTGGATATAGGGCGATTCAGTGTGCTGTCAGGTCGAACAATGAAGTGACAGTGCAGGTCCTGGGTCCACAGGAGTGGGGGAAGGAGGTCAAACGGCCAGAGCAGGCAGTGAGCTGTTGGAACCAGGTGCATTGGGCCCGTTACAATCTCCAGACAACAAGCTAACAGTCCTTTCATCGGGTCGCCCATCCATACAAATGGATTCCATGGCACAACTCAGGATCGGGCCAACGTGACATTCAAATGTCACATTGTGCTTGATAGTGACATGATTCCTGTCATGAAGCCAGACCTGATGAGCTGTACTCTTGGTGTCAAAACCCACTCAATACCCCTCCTGAGCACAGTCATCAAGTTTTGAACCGTTCGCATCATGAGCCCAGATGCAGCATCCCCATTCAGGTAAGCTGCCAATGTCACCCTTCTGCCTGTAAAGCAGCTTGTGCGGTGTCACGCCATTGAGCACAACAGTACCTGTCCTGTTCTTTACCCATACGCAATGCACTAACGCTTCTCCACACAGGGTTTTTGGCAAACCAGTAGCATGCAGCATTGTGTGCATGTGCTCAACCAGCATGCGGTTAAGCCACTCAGCCACACCATTGGATTGGGGGTGATTGTGGATGGTGAGTTTCTGCTCAGTACCATTTGCAGTGAGGTGTTGTTTGAAGTCATCACCCAGGTACTTGCCACCACGATCCAAACACAAGCATTTGATACGGGTGCCGAATTGGGTGCTCAACCATGCCTCAAACTGACGGTAGGCGTCAAATGTATCAGATTTTGCACAAAGGAGGTAAACCCGCGAGTAATGTGAATAGTCATCTGTAAACAATACGTAGTATGATTTGTGCCCTGGTGTAGCGATGAGGGACAGGCCCCACACGTCGCTATGGACTTTGTCACCAATGGCATCATGTTGTTTTGGTTCACAAGTCTTTCTGGTAGGTTTGCGAATTGCTTTCCTGTACTCACACGACTCACACTGACCCATCGTTTCTGATAGTGGGTCGAGCTTGACTCCAGCAAGGAGCCCCTTTGTAAGCATGCTGCGAATGGAGGAAGGAGCGATGTGGCATAGACAACGGTGCAATGCCTCCATCGTTAGTGTCGTAACTCCCCCTGCGACACCAGCAAGAGGTGAGTCGGGATGTTGCACCCAATATAACCCATTGACGAGTGGGACTTCCCCAAGCAGCTTCTGTGAGGGGTCAAAAATCTGACAGATGTTGTTATGGAAAAGAGCAACATAACCAGCGGCAGCAAGTTTCGCGATAGAGATAAGGGTTGCACCCATACTTGGTGCATATAAGACATTCTTCAATAGTACGCAAGTAGATTCCTTCCCATTCGGGAGGTGAACATGAAGGTTGCCCTTTCCAATGGCATTAAAGGTGCGTTTGTTGGCTGCTTTGATAGGATAAGGAGGAATGTTGACATAGTTCAACAGATGCTGGCGATATGGGGTAAGGTGAAGGGTGGCACCACTATCGTATAGTTCAATGGTTGATGAGTCAGATGCAGCGATGGAAACTGATGGTTCCACATCCCCGCTAGGAGAGGCAAGCCAGACGGCATCAGGTTCCGGTTTAGCATCCGCTGAGTTAGCCTTTGCCTTCATGTGTGGTGACTGACCGTCTTTTGAACCAGATGATTTTTCCTTCTTGCCGTGCAGCTTCCAACCCTTTGGGGCCTTACCCTCTCGGCCTCCACCTTCTTCGTAGCACTGATCCTTACGATGGCCGCTCCAGCCACAGTTGAAACAGGTGCTGCTGAAGGTTCGTTTCTTTGACCTGTTAGCTGAGAAAGCTATGTTTTCTGCCTTCCCTTTAGATTTCCCTCCTGAGTGAATTGCTGCACGGTCATACTCATTGAGGATGAGGGTGGTTAATAGGTTGGCAGAGAGTGTCTTGCCAGTGATCTGCATGTTTGACGACACAGAGGAAAGGAGTGAATTATAGGACGGGGGTAGGGAGGCGAAGATTATGTTGAACATTCCGATGTCAGAGAGTGACATGCCCATTGAGGCAAGTTCCTCATCATAGCCAAGATCTTCT
The DNA here is from genome assembly GCA_038089395.1 of Pulveroboletus frians. NCBI lineage: Eukaryota > Fungi > Basidiomycota > Agaricomycetes > Boletales > Boletaceae > Pulveroboletus > Pulveroboletus frians. Next base: position 12,187 of record JBBPKT010000879.1, read on the forward strand.
CTAAGTGTGCATGGGTGTCACCACTGTCCTTCAATTTTAACTTGCCAAGCTGATGTCTTAGTGTGACTCTAGGACGGACGAGTCATGAGACCAACCTAGAAGGTAGTCCGTGCATGAGTAAGCGAAGTGGCATGACCTTTCTCTTCTTGCCACTTCGTGCACACGTTGGAGCGATCCCACCCCCCTGTTAGCTCTTCTCGACATACCTGTCGCACTTCATACTCTGAGACATGAGAGACCCCCATGCAGCAATACAACCGGACTTTGCAACGCCCGAGTTTGCAGAAGAGTGACAACCTTTCCTAGACGCGGGACTACAACTCCAACAAGCCATAGACATCCTCTCCAGGCAATGGACGATCAAAAACGATAAGGAGAGAAATGAATGGAGACAAAGGCGAGAAGAAGAAGCCGCAGCCGAAGCGGAGGTAGAAGAGCAGACCCGAAGGGAAAGACAGCAGCAAGAAGAGGAAGAAGCGCAAATCCTCAAGGAAGAACGGAAGAAGAACAAGGCGAAGTTCGCAACCATCCTGAACACCCCCGTTCCATCCGAGCCAATAGTACTCCCGTCGCAAGTAGCCAT
>JBBPKT010000880.1:0-12744 GCA_038089395.1 Pulveroboletus frians
AGTTCTATCTCAAGGGGACCACACTTGAGTACTTCAAGCTGGACCTCCTCAGACTTGAAGCTCTGGGCCTCCAACCCCTGTGGATGAAGAGTTGGCACACATTTTTATTTGAGTTGCAGTCTAACTTCGAACCCTATGACCCTGTCACAGATGCTAAAGCTTAGCTTGAGTGCCTCCAGATGTGTGACACCCAGTGCATCTCCAAGTATATTTTCAAGTGGAATTGACTCACTAGCCAGGCCTGAGACTGGGACCAAGGAGCACTCTGACAGAGCTTCTACTTTGGCCTTCTGGATTGCATCAAGGATGAGCTTGCTTGTCAAGGCAAGCATGATATCCACAAATCCACACTCTTGCCCAATAGATCAACCATCAGTATTGGGAATGCAAGAATGAAATCACCTACACAACCAAAGCCTCTGGATCAAATTCTAGTAACTCTGCATCTGTCTCTAAGTTCTCTAACTCCAGTAGGGACAACTTGTCTACTGCCACCTCTACCTCCACCTCCAGTTAGCCTAAGGACAACAAGTCCAAAGGCTTCTCTTCTTCCTCTGCCAACAAGAAGAGCAGGACCAAGTTTGCCTCTGTAGACTCAATCTCCACTGAGTTGGGCAAGAACAGTAAACTCCTCCCTGAGGAGCAACAATGCTGCCTGAAGCTCAACTCATGCCTTTTCTGTGGCCTTGCTGGACACTCCACCAAAGATTGTCCAAAGAGCACCTCTAGGGCTGCAAAGACTAGAGCAGCTTCAATAACTCCTGCTCCAGGTTCCACTTCCTTGGAGATGAAAAAATAGAGTGTGACTCCCCTTTAGCACAGGTTGGGAGTCATGTTAAGTCCAACAACTGTGCTCTTCTGATCCTCTGTCTCAATGAATCCAGTCTTTCTGATCTGAACTCCCTCTGTCCTATAGTATCTCTCTTCAATTTTCCTATCTCTGATATATTAGTACTTGTAGACTCCAGTTCTACTCATTGCTTCATAGATTCTGCTTTTGTAGATAAATATAAACTACCTACATACTCTGTTCCTATGCTTTCTCTCTGCCTTTTTGATGGCTCCTCTGCTTCTCCAATTTCCTCTGCTATAGATTTCTGATTGTCCTTCACTTCAGGAACATCCATCTCTGAGACATTCTATGTATATCACCTTGTTGGATCCCTCATATTGTATAGTACTTGGACATTGCTGGCTTGCTTGCTGCAATCCATTGATTGACTGGGCTATGAACAGCATATCCTTCCAAACTGACCCCACAGGTTTGCCAACCCTGATATTATCCTTCATTCCATTGGATGTGAGCTCTGATGCTCCTCTGACTCCTCCATGTGAACCTTTTCCAGAACCCTTGGATCCTTCCCTAGCTCCTGGACTTTGGTCACTTTTGTCAATGCTACCACCTTTCACTAGGTTTGCAAGCTTGAAGGATTGACAACCTTTGCACTCTCCCTCCATTCTCTCTGTGGTTGCAGCACTATGTACATTGACACTCTGCCCAACAAAACTCCAGACCTCTCAAAGATCCCTTCAGAGTATCATGAGTTTGCAGACATTTTTGGTAAGGGCAAGGCTGACACTTTGCCTCCACACAGGCCTTTTGATCTAAAGATCAAACTTGAGGAAGGTGCTGAATCTCCTATTGGTCACCTTTACTCCATCTTGCCCTCTGAACAAGGAGCTCTCTGGGATTTCCTCAATGAACACCTCCAAGTCAGCTTCATTCACCAACCCACCTCTCCTCACACTGAACCTATCCTCTTTGTTCATAAGAAAGATGGTTCACTCTGACTATGTATAAGTTTTCATAGCCTGAACAAAATCACAAAGAAGGATTGCTACTCTTTTCTGTGCATCTTGGACCTTCTTGAGGCTCTGAGCAGAGCAAAGATATATATGAAGCTCAATCTCTAATGTGTGTACCACCTGGTCCACATTGCTGATGGAGATGAGTGGAAGACTTCATTCCAGACACACTATGGCTCCTTTGAGTGATTAGTAATGTGATTTGGACTCACTAATGCCTTTGCTGCTTTCCAGAGTTTTGTCAACAGCATCTTTGCTGATATTCTGGATATCAGCATGGTGGTATATCTATATCTCAATGACATCCTCATTTAATCCACTGACCCTGCCTCACATTGGAAGCATGTCTGAGAAGTCCTCTGGCATCTCTGTGCCAAGACTTTATTGCAAACCTGAGAAATGCAAATGGCATAGCAACACCATTGAGTACCTCAAATATATCCTTTCACCCTCTGGCCTCTTCATGGCCAAAGACAAGATACAGATGATTCTAAATTGGCCAGAACCCCAGAAAGTCAAGGACATCCAGTCCTTCCTGGGCTTTGCCAACTTTTACTGCCACTTTATCAATGGCTGCTCTTCTGCTAACCTGACTCACTTGTAAAAGTGCTCTGTGGAACTTCTCCAAAGACTGTCATAAGTCCTTCCAATGCTTTAAGGATGCACTTATTACAGCTCTGGTGCTTGTGCACTGGGACCCTGATGCTCTAATTACCATTTAGACTGATGCCTCCAACTATGCCATTGCTGGCATCCTCCAACAATGAACACCACCCCATCACATTCTACTCCCATACCCTCAAGAGTGGAGTTAAACTACAACAAACATGATAAGGAGCTACTGGCAATCTTTGAGGCACTCACCTCCTGGTGACACTTTCTAGAAGGCTCCATGCACCCCATTGATATAGTCATGAATCACAGGAACTTGGAGTATTTCTCCTCCATGAAACTTCTGATGTGCCACCAGGCCCAATGGTCAGAGTTCCTCTGCCAATTTAATATGGTAGTTTGATATTGCCCTGGTAAGCTTAGAGCTAAACCCAACATACTGACTAGATGCTGGGACATTTACCCCAAAGAGGGGGATAGGGACTTTGCTCATGTCAACCCCAACAACTTCCAGCCCATCTTCACCTCAGAGCAACTCACAATGTCCTTGTGAGCCATGCTCCTAGAAACTCTGCTACTCCAGGCCTCCATTCTACTTAACACTGAACAAGTCCATTCCAACATCCTGTCCTCCCTCCCCACTGATCTAGTCATATCACCCCTCCTCTTCTCTGAGTCATTAGATGACCTGAGATGGTTTATAAGCCCAGAGAGCTTCCTCCTAAGGGACAAGCACATCTATGTCCCCAATACTGCTGATCTCCAACTCTGACTCCTCTGGACCTTCCATAATCACCCTACTGCAGGTCACTTTGGCCATAACTGTATGCTAGAGCTGATCTGTCATGAATACACCTGGCCAGGTATCTAGACTTTCATCAAGGACTATGTATCCTATTGTACAACATGTTCCTGAGCCAAGGTCCCCCAACATTGCCCATATGATCTCCTGAAGCAGCTTCTGGTCAGAAACCATGGAACTCCATATCCATGGATTTCATTAAACAGCTTCTGTCTTCCTCCAGCTTCACCACCATCCTCATTATCATTGATCAGTTATTGAAGCAAGTCATCTTTGTTCTGACACACAACACTATCACCTCTGCAGAGCTAGCAAAGCTGTTCCTCCTGCATGTCTTCTTGAAGCATGGAGTTCCCTTCCATATCACCTCTGATAGGGGCTCTGAGTTCATCTTGCACTTCTTCCAGTCTCTAGGTAAAGCCCTGGATATGCACTTATATTTCACCTTGGACTATCACCCCAAAGGAGATGGTTAGACAGAATGTGCTAACCAGATCCTCAAATAATACCTCCAGATTTACTGCAACTACCAGCAAGACAACTGGTCAGAACTCCTTTCATTTGTGGAGTTCTCCTGTAACAATGCATCTAGTGCTACCACTGGTATATCACCCTTCTTTGTCAATAAAGGTTACCATCTGAATCTTACCATCCACTCTGACACCAATCTCACCTCCTCCGTGGCTCAGTCCTACATCATGGACTTGGACCAACTCTATGAATTCCTCTGGTCAGAGATGCTAGAAGTGCAGAAATGCTACCAAGGACCAGTGGATACAAGATGGTCTCTGACTCTGAACTTCATTATTGGAGATCAGGTATACCTATACCTCAAAGCAAAATACCTTCATTTCACCAGACCCTTGAAAAAACTCTCCAAAAAATATTTAGGACCTTTAACTATCATTGCTAAGCCTGATTCACACTCATTTACCCTATGATTACCTGACTCTATGAAATCCATATACCCAGTTTTCCATGTCTCACAGTTAGAACCCTGCACTCCAAATTCCATTCCAAACTGTATCTAACCTCTGCCACCTCTAATTGAGGTTGATGGAGAATCCAAATACAAGATCATGGAGATCCTAGATTCTAAGATTGATCAGAGAAGGCATTATTGCCAACTCCTGTACTTGGTGTGTTGGCTCAGGTACAAAGGAACTGATGATGAGATCTCTTGGTTGTTAGCTATGGAGTTAGGTCATGCTTTGGACTTATAGTGGCTCAAAAAACTGTCTGGATATTTGCCTATTTTGCACTAAATGCAATATCCTGTGAGAACCACTAACCCTAACCCTATTATGTAAGTGTACCGAATATAGTACTAACCCTTGGCTATCTACTGATGCAAGAATCAAGGGATTCAGATAAGATCAGGTGAAATGAGAGCTATTTCAAAATTATAACTTATTTAGACAGTTTTTTGACTTTATATTGGATCCTGGAATGTCATAATACCCACTATCCTATATTTATTTGCTCATTTTTACTATTAAACTCATTTCTATCTTCTGGGAAAAAAATAATATATTTTTCACCTTCCCTGATCCTTTCTCTAGGAAAATTGCTTTCTAATCTGACCTATGGAGGTCCATAGTAGTCTTGGTACATTAGAATGTCTACTCAGTGAAGCACTGGTATCATAGGAACCAATTACTTTTACTAATAATTTAGAAAATTATTGTTAGCAAGATCAAAAACATAATTCAAGCCATGTAATTCATTATTTCCTTTATATACTCTTTTCTTCCCCCAGACAGTAATAAGTACCATCAGCACACTCTATGATGGGATGTAATAAACAAATAAAAGTCTATATTTTCTAGTAACTATTAGAAAATAGATTAACCATTGCTTTTAAATACCAAAATTGAGCTTTAGGGGTGTAGGAACTATTTATATGAGGAGATGAAACAATTGCATACAGAATTGGGTCATATAACCAAGGGCATATATAAAAATAAAAATGAAAAAAGCCATTAATAGAAAAATGATAAATATAATTGTGTTTAGTAAAGGTTTACTGCCAATGTGGAATGTAATATGAGTAAGACTCTAAGATGAAGGATGAAACTCATGAATTACATGGCTTTGCTAACAATAATTTTCTAAATAATAGTTCTCTTATTAGTAAAAGTAATTGGTTCCTATGATACCAGTGCTTTACTGAGTAGATATTCTAATGTACCAAGACTACTATGGACCTCCATAGGTCAGGTTAGAAAGCAATTTTCCTAGAGGAAGAATCAGGGAATGTTACAAACTATCTTTAGCCCCTTTTTTTTCTTGATCACGTGACCTATCACATGACTTGGGTCCAGACCATGACATCATATGACATCATGCCTCATGACTGGCATGCCCTTTTAATCTCCGTCTTCCCTGGTGGGAACTATCTCATGATCATGTACTTTAGCTAGCCATGTATAGTAGTTTATCCCATAGACCCTATGGTCCATGCACACTGTCCATAGTATATAAAGCCAAGTGTCTCAACTAGTGTCCCCAGCTTTGACCACTTGTTATCCTTGCTCCTAGCTTGGGTGACTATGTGAGCATGAGCTCTTCTTCTTGTCTATTCCCTCACCAGGCTCAGTAATAGCCTGTGAAGCTGAGACTGGTGATGTGTGCTCCTAGAGTTCGCAACACTTGGTCAAAGCTCTTGACACTGCCCTCAGGTGAACGTGCTGTCTTGTTGACAAAGATATTGAGATTGAGTGAGCATTTATCCCCATTAGAAGACCAGGATCAAGAACAAAATAAAGTCCATTATTAATGGCTGCCAGGCCCAGGTATAAGGGACATAGCGCAGAGGCACCATGTGACAGGCCTGAGCATAACACCCTTATCAGTTTGCATACATGGTCGTCCACTGTATAAATAAGGATAAAGTTGCTTTTGTTGATAGTGCACTATGACATAATCTCTGTGGTTTAGGGTTATCAGGTTTACAGAACACCTGTGATGTCCATCATTAGTGCATGATACACATATGACACTCCTCATTATGGAGGCTCTACCCCTTTGATGGAACCCACACCATCCAAAGCAAGTTATTGAAGAAGATCTAGCTGCCAGTGGACTCCCCTCTTCCCTTGTCACCCAACCTCTTCCCCTGCAAGCATTCCCAGACATCGGTTGAAAGATACCAGCAAGTAAGGACAGTAGAATTCCAAGATTTCCTTCTACAAAGGTTCAGTGCCTGTTCTCTGGAACAGGCACATACACAACTCTGCAAGTCCCCCTCTTTTGAGGGCTTGCTTGAAGCACTTCCCCAAGTTACCCAGGAGCCCTATCAGCTCAAATTCAAAAACTGACAACCACAACCCCCACCCCAAGAAGAACTGATGTCATCATCATTGACCCTGACCAATGATGAATTGAAGGTGCTGCTCACAGCCTTTCTCAAGGAAAAGAAGGATAGCCCCTCCACTATCACCAAGAAAGTCACTGATCCCAGCAAGTGGGACAGCAACAGAGATAAATTCCAGGTATGTGAAAAATCTAAGTAAAAGGGCAGTGATTGCCCACTCAGCCACTGCCCAAGGAGTAGCAGGAACGACTATATTTACCTAAGTAAAAGGGCAGTGATGCCCACTACACTAATTAGCAATAATAAGCTATCTCTGTGGTAATGACGCATGGCCTGAATGGAAGGTCCTCCAACATGAGATCAGGGATCACTTCCAAATTGATGTGCTCACACACGAATCACTTCAAAAGCTCCAGTGACTGAAGCAACAAGGTCATCCCATTGACGAGTTCCTCCAGAAGTTTGAGGTCCTCTTTAAAGAGGCCAAACTCGAGAATGGTCATGGGATTGAAATTCTCAAGTGAGCAGTGGACACTTGCATATACATGCAGGTCCACCTCCACATGCACATGGAGAATGACATTTTCGAGTTGATTGACGCCTACAGAAAGGTTGGTCACTCTTTTGAATCCACAAAAATCAAACACGGGTTCCAACCAAGGCACTTTGGCAGAGTGCAATGCTATAATCCGCCCAAGGGACCACCACCTAACCAGCGATTCATACAATACGGGACACAACCTGGAGACCCCCTCTCCCGTCAACCCGACCATGGTGACACAGTTGAGAATCTCAACAAGGACATCACAGTTTTACCAGCCAAACTCTTCATAAAAAATGTCATGTTAGAATCCCCTTTACTACAAAGAATACAAAAAGAATCACAACAAATAACTGATGTTCTTAATTATATATACAATAGTAACTGAGAGGTTTATCTCCATGACTTTACTGGTCAGATATACATTTCTCCTTCCATCTGAGCTGAGATTCTTAAAACATGCCATGACGATCCCCTGGGGGTCACAATGGGCAAGCCCACACATACCATACCATATACTGCTTCTTTATCTGGCCACAAATGCAGAAAGACATTATTTCCTATATAAACCACTGCTATATGTGCACCCTCACAAAAGGTTCATCTAAAGCACCAGCAGGAAAAATTCAACCCCTTCCCATGCCTAGTCACCTGTGGGAAGATATTTCAATAGACTTCATAACCAGCTTACTGGAGGTCAACAAGCTCGACTCCATTTGCATCATTGTAGATCGATTTTCAAAAGAAGGTATTTACATACTGTGTTCCAAGACTGTTTCTTCTTTAGACTTAGCTAAAATATTTTGTGATCACATATGGTCACAACATGGCATCCCCTGTATGATAGTATCTGATTGGGGCCTGCAGTTCGTGTTGACCTTCACGACCAAACTATGTAAATTACTAGGCATCAAGCAAAAGCTCTCCACCACCTATCATCTGCAGACTGATGGGCAAACCGAGTGGATCAACTGAGAAATGGAGCAGTATCTGCAAGTATATGTAGCTAAGAGACAGGACCAATGGCCAGAATACCTAAAGCTTGCTCAGTTCCATCACAATAACTCTCTCTCATCATTCATCAGATCTTCCCCATTTGCTATCACATGGAACTACTCTCCTCAAATGGGTTTTGAGGGTTCCTTGGAAACCATGGCTGGAAGCTTTCACCAGATCACCAGGCATGCTCATGATGATATCCGAGAAGTGTTGGAGTGCACTCACAACCGGATGATGCGCGATCAGGAATCTGCACAATCGGATGCACTCGGATACCACCCCAGTGATCAGGTCTGGCTCAGCATGGACAACTTGAAGTTGTCATATACTGCCCGTAAATTAATGCAGTGATGGCTTGGGCTATATGAGGTAGTACGAACTCTCCTGAATGCAATTGAACTGCACCTTCATCTTGTTCAAGATTCACCCAGTTGTGAGCATCTCAAAGGTAAAGCCCTACCAATCCCCACTGCCAGGGCAGCCAATCTCTCACCCTGACATGATTGAGGTCTCAGAGGAGGGGCACCCTGAGTACAAGGTCAAGGCAGTTGTGGCCTCCTGCTTGAAATGAGGGAAATTGGAATATCAGATTCACTGGAAGGGCTATGACGACACCGACAACATGTGGGAACTGGCTTCCCATTTGGACAACACACATGATACAGTGGACGCCTTCTATCATGCCTCCCCTTCAGCCCCTCACCCACTCTGCAGTCTCTCTCTGAACAAGATGAATCGCCTCTTCACTGTCTTCAGCCCTGATGCTGGTACCCTGTTTACAACAACTCATCTGGAACTTGAGTTGTAGCAAAGGGGGGTAATGTTACAAACCATCTTCAGCCCCTTTCTTTTCTTGATCACGTGACCTATCATGACTTGGGTTGTCATATCCATTCCAATCTCCGAATCTCCAGACCCTTCACTCCTTCTCTGTTCCTCCATAATCTGGACTTTGTCCTCTCATATCGGACTCCGTTCTCTTATTATCAGACTTCCCTTACTTTCCTTATTTAGTATTCCCTTTGTACCTTTGACCCTTCATTCCCTAGTTATAACCCTTAGCCTCATCCCTTCAACCATTCGCCACACCATATGCTCTTACTACATATGTTTCCCATCTCCATATGTTTCCCTTTTACCTGACATACCTTTCCATACGGTCCTCCGTTCCTCCGTCCGAACTCCGGACCAGACCTCAGTATATAAGCTTCCTGTACTCCATTTCTGTACCTCAGTACGAATATCAAACCAGTTACCTCCTGTCTCTCGTCCAACTCCCTTCTCTCTCCTCTCTCTCCCTCTCTCCTATGAAATACGAGGACAGAGCCTAGGCAAGGGTGTGACACATAAGTCCTGCGCCAACGTCCTCCTAGGTACCCCCTTGCCGCTCCGAACTCCATTCATCCCTTCATGAACTTCGTACACTAACCCTTGGACCTCCGATCAGACTTGAGTCCGGAGGAACCAGACTTGACATGGGTCCAGACCATGACATCATATAATGTCATATCTCATAACTGGCATGCCCTTTTAATCTCCATCTTCCCTGGTGGGAACTATCTCACAATTGTGTACTTTAGCTAGCCATGTATAGTAGTTTATCCCACAGACCCTATGGTCCATGCACACCTGTCCATAATATATAAAGCCAAGTGTCTTAGCTAGTGTCCCCAGCTTTGACCACTTGTTATCCTTGCTCCTAGCTTGGGTGATTATGTGAGTGTGAGCTCTTCTTCTTGTCTATTCTCTCACCAGGCTTGGTAATAGCCTGTGAAGCCAAGGCTGGTGGTGTGTACTCCTAAAGTTTGCAACAGGAAAGGTGAAAAATATATAATTTTTTTCCTAGAAGATAGAAATGAGTTTAATAGTAAAAATGAGCAAATAAATATAGGATAGTGGGTATTATGACATTCCAGGATCCAATATAAAGTCAAAAAACTGTTCAAATGAGTTATGATTTTGAAATAGCTCCCATTTCATCAGATCTTATCCAAATCCTTTGATTCTTGCATTAGTAGATAGCCAAGGGGTTGTACTATATTTGGTACACTTACATAATAGGGTTAGGGTTAGTGGTTCTCACAGGATATTGCATTTAGTGCAAAATAGGCAAATATCTGGACAGTTTTTGAGCCACTGTACATTCCAGACTTTGCAGACCTCTGTCTCTGAGTCCTTCAGTACAAGCATTTCCATTCACTCTGCAGAGACTTTGGTCAGAACTGCACCTTAGAACTGATCTGCCATGAATACACATGGCCTGGTATCAGAATATTCATCAAGAAGTATGTCTTCTCTTATATTGCCTGTGTTCACACAAAGGTTCCTCAGCATCACCCCTATGGACTACTCAAGCAGCTTCTGGTTCCAGAAAGACCATAGAATTCCATCTCCATGGATTTCATCAAACAGCTGCTACCCTCCTCCAGATTTACAGCCATCCTCATCATTGTGAACTGCCTCTCTAAGTAATGCATATTCATCTTGACATATGACACAATTACATCCCTGGAATTGGCCAGACTGTTCCTTTTCCACATCTTCTTAAAGCATGGAGTTCCCTCCCACATCATCTCTAATCGAGGTTCTGAGTTCATGTTTCACTTCTTCCACTCACTTGGTAAAGCCTTAGATATCTGATTTCACTTCATCTGTGATGGACAAACAGAACAGATGAACCAGATTCTGGAACTGTCATATCTGCCAATCTGGATTCTTTGATCCAATTCCAGATCTAACTCCAGACCTATGTATTTCCTTCAACTTCTGGTGCATTCTCAATGTGTTTGCATCTCTGACACTCTGGATACTGTTATGAATCGTTACTGACTGCACCACTGGCCTCAGCCTTACAGGCTTCTACAAGCCTGGCAAGGAGAAGATAGAGGGACTCAAGCTCACACTATTATCCAGAGGACAACAGGTGGTCAAAGCTAGGGACACCAGCTGAGACACCTGGGTTTATATAGTGCAGAGATGTGTGCTCAGACCATAGGGTCCATGGGATAAACTACTATACATGGCTAGACTAATTTACACGATCATGAGATAGTTCCCACCAGGGTCAGCAGAGATTAAAGGGGTGTGCCAGCCATGAGGCATGACATTATATGATGTCATGGTCTGGGCCCAGTCATGTGATTGATCACATGATGAAGAAAAGGGTGAAGAAAAGAAAGGGGGCTGAAGGTGGTTCATAACAGATACTCTGTATTTAGTTCTCCTTGTTCTTCACATTACTCTCCATTCTCCACTTAGTACATAGCCACTAGCTTCGCTCCAGTTCACCCTCTGTCCCTGTGCTCTGCTTAAGAGCACAGCTCTGATACATTTAGCATATGTCCTCCAGACTCTTACTAATACCTATGTTTTATATTTGTATATAAGTCTCTGTATTCTATTATAGATTCTTCAGTTTGAATATTGACTTGGATAGTCTCCCAAACTCACTCTGACCCCCCCTTAAGTCTCCAAGACTCTTATCTGAATCATCCTTGACCTGTATTCCAAAATTACAGGACACATACAGAGTTGTGACAAGGGTGCATCACATACAGTGAAGCTGAGTCCTGCTTAAACTCCAGAGTTCCAGAGTTATCTCCTGGAGATCTGGTCCTAATATCATGATGCCAAGAATGTGTTCATCACACTCAAGTGCTAAGAACATTTTGACATCACCAAGTTACACTTGCTTCTCCGTTATGCTGACACAATTACATTGTTTGGTAGTCTTGATGGCTTCAATACAGAGAGTTCAGAATGCCTACATATTGTCATATCTGCTCTGAACTCTGTCCTCCAAACCCCTCATCCCTTCTCTGGTACTCCATAACCCAGACTTTGTACTTCCATACCCAGACTTCATTTCTCCTCCCTTAGACTTTCATAGTTACCATATTTAGTATTCCCCTTGTTCCCCTTTGACCCTTCATTCCTTCCTCAACCCTTCATTCTTACCTTAGACCCTTCACCACACCATATGCCTCCTTCTACATATGTTCTCTATCTCCATATGCTTTCCTTTACCTGACATACCTTACCATGTGTTTCTCCATTCTTCTGTCTGAACTCCAATTGGACTTCAGTATATAAACCCTCTATACTTCATCTTTGTACCTGAGTACAAATATCACATTAGTCTCCTCCTGACCCTTGTTTAGCCTCCCTCTCCCACTCTCTTGCCCTCCTCCTTCCCTCCTATGAAATATGAGGACCAAACCTTGGCAAGGGCATGACACATAAGTCCTGCACCAACATCCTCCTAGGTATTCCATCTCCATCCTGCCCTCCATTCATTCTCCAATGAACTTCATGTACTTACCTTCAGACCTCCAACCAGACTTGAGTCTGGAGGACCTGGACTTAACAATATATTCATACTCCCTCTTGTCAAGGTTCATTCTTTTCAACAACTTCTATGTCTGTGCACACAAGATGAACTGCTCAGCATGAGCAGATCCTGCAAACTGCCTTTAGCAGCTCTCACAGGGTCCCTAGAGATTTTCGTAGTTTCTCTGCATGCATCATGGTCACTGTGCCCTCTATCTCCAAGATATATAATAGACAACCTCTGTCCCTGCTTACACCTCTTCTGCTTACCTTTAGTCCCAAACTTTCTCTGATTGGTTCTCAGGAATGGGATGATGAGAAATCTGTCCAAGTCTGACC
>JBBPKT010000881.1:0-12743 GCA_038089395.1 Pulveroboletus frians
TTTCCATGTCATACAACCCCATATCATCAGAGAACCTCCCCTAAACTTCACTGTTCCTTGTACCAGCCTATCACTTAGGCCCTCTCCTGCCTTTTTCCATGCCCACCTCTTCCCATCTGACCCAATGTGATTGATCTTGGTCTCATCTGACCATATAACCTGCTTCCAATCCTCCACAGTCCAGTGCTGATGACTCTCTGCAAAATCCAACCTAGCTCTGCACAACGCAAATGTATCAAACATTGCAACACTTTTGTTGCTCAGTGTACCTCAGTTGACTCTGACAGTCACTGAGATGAGCCACTTACTTTGTATCATACATTGTTTCTCATAGCTATCTCCTCTAGTAATTCCTACAAGACCATGATCACTAAGCAGTTTTGTTATGAACGATGAATCACTGTACCACTGGCCTCAGCCTTACAAACTACTACAAGCCTGGCAAGTAGAAGATAAATAGATGGGCTCATTATGAAAAATCTAAGTAAATGGCAGTAATTGAATTGCCCACTCAGCCACTGCCTAAGGAGTAGCAGGAATGACTATATTCACCTAAGTAAAGAGCAGTAATTGCCCACTATGCTAATTAGCAACAGTGATAAGGTAAAGTAAAACTGGCACTCACCTCAGCCACTGCCTAAGGAGTAGCAGGAATGACCAAGGGGAGCCCAGGAGCAAAGGGAATATATATATAAAATGGGTGAAGATGCAAGCACAAAGTCCAATCAACTCTGAAACAAAACAAGTTATCTCCATAAGGAAATAGTAAAGGGGGAGGAGAAATGGCACAAAGTTATGGAATGGGGATGAAGCAAAGATAGGGTAAGGGAATGATATAAGGAGTGCATACTGACATGGCATGGAATGCAAGTCCAACCCTCCTATCCATCTCTGACTGCTCCTATAGGACATCTGTATGAGCTGTAGGAGTTTGTCTGGGAGTTTGTTAAGAAACTTCAGAGTTGGACAGGAAGGCCTGAAGGAGATCAGAGTTGTTGTCTCTAACATGTTGTTTCCAGCATCAAGTAGCCTGGGGCAATAATGCAGTAGAGCACTGATGTCACTGAACATGCTCATGTTAATGAAATCAAGCAGCTGGTTTACACAGGGAGAATTAAGCACAGAACACCCTTGGGAAAGAAGTGGAACAACTTGCCAATGTCCAATAGCAGCAGTGTGCAAAGTTTAGAGGGATCAGAGTGATAAGCAGAGGCCTAGGGGTCATTTCCATCCATGGGCAAATGGTGGAAGTACAGAGTGTTATAAACCGCGTGCAACTAACTTTTATCTCCACACTCTTTTCATCACTTTCCTTCATCCCTAGCATGACCAGTCATGTGATACGTCCAGACCCTCGACGTCATCTATGACATCATAGCCTCTAGGGTTACACATTGACAACCCCTAGACTACCCTAACCCCTATCTCCATTAGATCTCCACGGCAATCCTGCCACCTCCTAGATCTCCTGATCCGATCTAATCTCCTCCCATGTATCACATCTTATTTATCTAGATTCCATCTCTGTGGATCTCAGATCCAGATCTCAGGGTTCGCCTCACGGCAGCCTTGTGCTCTTCATCTTCGTCTGCACTTCCATTCTCTACCCACGGTCATTACCATCCTTCCTTATGTAGCATAGCCTTATCTATTACTTCCATGTATAGTAGTGTACAGCTTGGTCCGTGCACAGGCCATAGCAATATATAAGGTGGCGGTCCCAGCTGGCTAAACCCCAGCTTTGACCACTTGTCTAGTTCACCGCTCTTGGGCCCCTGGGACTTGGGTTAAAACCTCATCTGCTATGGGCACTCCCTCAATGTGGCTCGCTGGCACTTGTAGCTCCCCTGCCAGGGTTACAGGCTTTCTCTCTTTGCCGGCTAGCCTCGTTATCGGCTGTTAGGTTTGGTTGTTTCTTCCGGCCAAAGGGTTTTCCTGTCCCCTTCGATGGCTGCTCAACACAGTCATAACACAGAGTCAAGAGGCATTCTAAGGACAACTACCTATATAGAGTACAGTAATGTATTATACATAACCATAAGATTTCAGGTCCATTGCCATAATCTGTCCCAATGTTTTGTTGACTTGCCACCTCTACTAACCTTCACTTCCATCTTTTCATTCATATGTTTCTCTTTCTTCTTCTATGACCATCTCTGGGCTTGTGTTCTATGTAGCTTGTTTCCACTCTCTTTTGTTTCTTAGGTGTATATTTGGAACCTTCTGGCCCCATTTCCTCCACAGAATGCTTAATTCTGACACAAAGTTCCTTGATGAATAGTACTTTTTCAGATTGGTCACAATACTTCTCCCTGCATTTTTTTGCTAACCTGATTCCCTAGTTGACTTACAAGATGATTATCTAAATGTATCATGATGTTCTGTCTCTTTCATCATAGAGGAAATCTCAGACAGGTAGTGGCACATGCCCGTCATGTGTTCCTTACAAACAAGCTCACCCATCACCTCCTGCATAACCAGCCTGAGCCTGTTGATCACTACCTGGACCACTGAGGATCTGTTGGGCATGGTGTGACCAAGAATATGACTGGCCAAGATACCACAATACCACCTGCCTGACTTCATCCACTCACTCCTTCATGACATCTTCATAGAACACATTGCTGTCATAGTAGGCAAACATGCTCAGCTGTCCATGTGAACCAGATGCACTGAGGTACAGTTTCCAAGGATGCAGGTGCAGAAGTATCCTAGCAGACTCTACTATGATTTTTGGGGTCATACCTGCCTCAACAGATACAGGTGGTGAGAGCAAGATTGATAGAGGGGTGATATAACCTGCTTTAAAAGGATGTAGATGGGAGGAATAAGGTGAGAGTGGGTGGGAGGGCAGTAATGGGTATTCGGATGGAGATGCCAAATCTGGCTGATGATATAATAGAGATCAGATAGGTAATCTCAGAAGGGAGGTGTAGAAGACACACATTACCAAGACTAGTTCCATTATGAGCCATGACTATTAATAAGTCTATGATAGACAGAACCTTGTGCTCATCCTTATTCCTGTGTATGCCATGGTCATTGCCAGCCCCAACATGTTGTAAAACAATAATCCTTTCCAGAATGGATAAGGATCAAATAAAGGGTGCAAGTATACATAGACTTGACCCAAGGGAGGGGGTCAGCAGAAACAGAAAGCAAGAGGAGACAAGTGGCCAGAGCCTAGCTCACACAGATAGAAAGTGGAGGGGAAGAAAGATATATTAAAACCATAGGGACACACTTTTATAGTCCAGGGCATTTCCTAGGACTTACAAAAGTGAAATAAGGAAGGTACATAGCTAAAAACCTGAGCAAATCAGCATGTATCTGGGATTGATCCAAAATGGATCTGGGTCAGAAAGCATCAATCCAGGACCAGATTAAGCTAATCTGAACTGGATGTACCAAACCTGACAACCGAACCTACCCAGATAGACATGGAATACCATGGACTGGAGATATAGGGTGTTTGCACCACAGGAGACTTTGGTCTCCTACAATGTTTCATTCACTGCAGAACACCAACTCATGTGCGCAGAGCCATCCCCATGCCCATTCCTTGTATGATCTTGAAAAACAATGGATAGCTGATGAATGCCCTTGTTTGCTTCCCAATCAACCTAGCCTGATGCAAGAACCAATCAAATGTGAGGAGATCTGAGAACTAAGGCACACCATCTGATAAACTACCTTCTCCACCACATTCCCTATTCTGCCATCATTCTGCCATTCTACCCAGTGCCATAAACAGGAGCTAGTAAAACAGAATACTCATGGATAGCATGAACTTACCTCCATACCATCTCCACTGTCTCTGTGGTCCTGGCCATGCTGGATGGGTCCCAGTTGGCCCAACTTGCCCTCCAACTTGCCCAGGACTTCTGCTTGAACTAGTGCATCTGTTTTGGCACCATATCCACTTGGCTTGGTTCCAATGCCTTCAGATGGCTTATTTTTGTATGTGCACTTTTCTATTTGTACACTGGTCATGGCAGCTTGCACACTACCTCAGAGTGGTACACCCGGGTGATCATTGGCACTACTGGTTTCACTGGCAGGGGCCTCTATCATACTGGTAGGACTGTCTGATGCTGTCACTCCATTGCTATTTGGGTTGCTCGAGTCATCTTGAGTTCCTTCAGGTGAGTATCTCTTAACCTGGTGCTCAGACCTTCCATGCTGGCATTCTGACTCACTCAACAGCTTCTTTGGCACATTTTGAGTGTCATCATCACTGGTTGAATGTCCTGGCGTGTTCACTTTGGTCCTAGCAAGTGTGGCGTCAAAGCTCACCAACTGGTTGAGGGCTGAGGCATTTGAAAAGCAACATGATGGTATTACACAGACTTCATTATTCTACTCTATTTTCCATTATCATTTCACTGAGGTATTTCGTGCATTAACCAATAACATGTATATGTTGCACGATTGCCTATCTGCAGTATCCTAAATTCCCTTACCCGTGTCTGTTTACGAATTGCAGAATTTTTGGCAGTGACTGGTCCACCTCTGTTGAACCACTCCTTGTCCAGATACAGATGCACATTCATTGGGCCAGCAATATGATATGGTTGTCTCTATCAATATGCCCATTCTTCTTCAGAAATCTCTCTACAGAGGAACCATCAGTAAAGCACTTGAGTCATGGCTACTTGTCCGAGTGTGAGGTAGGCACTTCCAAAGGAGATTTTATGCATATGAAGGTTGGCAAATACAGTAGCACTTTGGATATATGTAGGTGTAACCACAACATGTAGGAATGTATGGTGTTAAGCACATGAAATGACATGGAAGGGTATGACTGCCCTACAGTAATGAGTCATGGACTGATCAACTCCAATTGAGTGAGGAATAAATGAATAAAATTACCCACCTGCATCTTAGCAAATCTCAGCAAAAGTATCACAAGTGTGACTGCTGTTACGATTTGTTGTTCCACTCTTTTCTTTTGGACCTATCTCTCCTCGCTTAGCTCTCCTTACACTAAGCTCGTAGTTCTCCCGATCATATGTCTGTTCTTTCTTTCACCTTCTAGAATATTCTCCAATTACTCACTGCTGCATTTCTGCCATTGGCTCGCTGACTCAACGATCAGTCAGCCGATTATTCCTTCATGTTCTTTCATGTTCCATACGCTTACTCAGCATCTCCTCATTTTTGTATATAAATCCAAGTAGTCTTCCTGTAACCTCAGCTTAGACCTACTTGGCATATAAATCCTAACTTCCTTTTCTTGTGTCTTCGCTCTACACTTGAGTGAGCGCTTTAGCTCTTCCCTGCGTCCCATCCCGATCACAAGGGATTGTCCTCGGTCCACCCGCATCTACAGGAAGCCCATCGTCTGGATTGTTCCAGGACGAACCCTTGACCTTGCCGTTTGCAAGGTATCCCCTTGTCTTCTTGTCTTAGGACCTTTGCCAAGTCCACGCTTGACCCTTCGAGATCGAGCGTAACAACTGCCCTTTGCCACCATTGTTTTTCCAGACTGAGTGAGTGTAGGTGGGCAGGGACAAGGTCCATCAAGGAATTCACCATTGCTAACCTGTCCTCTAATGGAATGTGAGCAGGTTCTAAGTCTGGACCCCTCATGAGGGTATCCAAGAAACATCACATAAGTGTATTGATTGCTACCCTGTCCATTATGCAATGTGCTAATAATGGCATCAGGTGGAGGACATTGGTTCTGCCAGTCTCATGAAAGATATACAATTGTGCCAGCATTTCATGTGAAAGTGGGCATGAACCATTCAAAATTGCAGCTACCTGCCATTGTACTTCTTCTGCACTAGTCACCTCTCCAAAGACAATCTCACACAGACAAAGGACAGATAGATCATGTTCCCAGACCACAAAATGTGTTTTTGACATGAATTTTGTATCATCCATATCATCATCGCTATTGCTATTGCTATTGCCACTCCTCACTTTTGGGGATGTAGCTTCCTCAGGATGGAGGGAAGTGCTAGGACTCTGTACAATGGCTCCCACAAGTGGGTAATGTCTCTTTGTAGATATCCACACCCTCATGATATTAGCCACTGAAAATAAGTGTGCATCTTCCAAATCACCCTGGAGTGTTACAAACCATCTTCACGCCCCTTTCTTTTCTTGGTCACGTGACTCATCACATGACCTGGGCCCAGACCATGACATCATATAACATCATGCCTCACGGCTGGCATGCCCCTTTAATCTCTGTTAACCCTGGTGGGAACTTTCTCACAGTCGTGTACTTATACTAGCCATATATAGTAGTTTATCCCATGGACCCTATGGTCCGTGCGCCGTCCTCTGTACTATATAAACCCAAGTGTCTCAGCTGGCATCCCCAGCTTTGACCACTTGTTATCCCGCTACCTTGTGGGTGATTGGTGTGCGTGAGCTTGTCTTTCCTTTCCTTTACCTCGCCAGGCTCGGTAATAGCCTGTAAAGCCGAGGCCAGTGGTGTGCCCTCTTAGCGTTCGCAACACTTGGTCAAAGCTATTTACACCACCTCGGGTGAACGTGCCGTCTTGTCGGCAAAGATATCGAGATCAGGTGAGCACTTATCCCCATCAGAAGACTGGATCAAAATCGAAAGCAAATCTGTATTGTATGGTTGCTGGGCCCAGGCATAAGGGACATAGCGCAGAGGCACCATGTGACAGGCCTGGGCATAACACCCTTATCAGTTTGCATACATGGTCATCCACCATATAAATTAGGATAAAGTTGCTTTAGTCAATAGTGCACTATGACATAATCCCTGTGGTTTGGGGTTACCAGGTTCACGGAACACCTGTGATGTCCATCGTCAGCGCACGATATGCATATGACACCTCTTGTCATCAAGAGTCTACTTTTTGACAGAACCCACACCATCCAAATCAAGTTGTTGAAGAAGATCTAGCTGCCAGTGGTCTTCCCCTCCCATACCTCATCTGACCTCTTCCCTCGCAAGCATCCCCAGATGTCGGTTGAAAGATACCGGTGAGTAAGGACTGTAGGATTTCAAAATTTCTTTTTACGAAGGATTGGTGCCTGGTTCTCCGGAACAGGCACATACACAACTCTGCAAGTCCCCCTCTTTTGAGGGCTTGCTTGAAGCACTTCCACAAGTATCCGAAGAGCCTTATCAGCTCAAATTTAAACAAAGACAACCGCCACTCCTGCTGCCACAAGAAACTATGTCGTCATCGTTGACCCTGACCAACAATGAACTGAAGGCACTCCTCACAGCCCTTCTCAAGGAAAAGGAGGACAGCCCCTCCGCAATCACCAAGAAAGTCACTGATCCCAGCAAGTGGGATGGCAACTGCGACAAATTCCGGGTGTGGATCACCCAAATCAAGGTCTGGGTCTCGCTCCAAAATTGGGGCTTGGACAAACTTCAGACCATTGTGGTCCTATCGCGTATGGAGGGAGATGCCACCTCCTATGCTAGACTTAAGCTGGAGAAGTACTGCAACTCCAAAATTGCAGATGCAACCAATAATGTGGGGAAAAGTTTGGGCTACCCCTGCAGAGATAATGCTTGGCCTGAATGGAAGGTCCTCCAAAGCGAGATCAAGGACCACTTCCAAATTGATGTGCTCACACATGAGTCACTTCAGAAGTTACAACGACTGAAGCAGCAGGGACGTCCTATCGATGAATTCCTGCAAAAATTCGAGGTCCTGTTTAAGGAGACTGAAGTCAAAAATGGCCACAGGATCAAAATCCTCAAGCGAGCAGTGGATGCTCATGTATATATGCAAGTCCACCTTCACATGCACATGGAGAACGACATCTTTGAGTTGATCAATGCCTATCAAAAAGTCAGTTGCTCATTCGAATCCGCGGAGATCGAACGCGGATTCCAGCCAAGGCATTACAGCGAAACACAATGATACAATCCGCCCAAAGGTCCACTGCCTAACCAGCGGTTCACACAGTATGGGACGCAACCTGGAAGGGGAGCTCCCATGGACATCGGGGCAGTGCAGGGGCCCCCTGATACCCACACATGTTTCAACTGTGGCAAACCAGGTCACATTTGACAGGACTGCCGGCTTCCGAAGAAACCGTATAATCCAGCACAAGACAGAAACCAAGTGCTGGTTCAAAATATGCGCCAAGTCTGGGTACCTGACAAAGACGGGTACTACACTGAGACGTGGGCAGTCATCTCTGAAACTCTGCCCAAAACCAAGATCCGCGCAGCAACATCCTCCCGACAGGATTATATGTCAGACAAAGCTTGTGCCTACTGGGCTGATGTCTTCGAAACAGAAGCCAGGACAAAAGTGTCCGAGGCTTTAAAAGGAAGCAGCTAGTTGATGGTAGGGTGTTGCCTAGCAAGCTGGACAAAATAAAAGAAAAAAGAATAAAATTAGAAAACATCAAAAAAATAGTTACCTCGCATTTGGACTGTGGTTCTCCCACTGAAATTTCTGTACATGTACAATCTGGTTTTGAGCCGATGAGCGTGGCACTATTTAATCCTGTACAAGTAAGTAGACCGGACTCCAGGCATGCTGGTACGAGAGTGGTAGGCATAGATAATTTGTTGACCGTGCTCAAGGGAGAAATCCCCATAGCTGGCACTGAGCCTGTAGCTGAACTCTCGGAGTGCACTAATGGAGATTTCCTGGTTAGGACAATCAGCCAGGTGCTGAAATCTTTAATAGATTCTGATACGTCTGTAGGGGGGTCTCTTCAGAGCTCGGCACCAGACTTTAAACATAGCGTGCTTAATTCCCTTTTTAAGAATGAATGTGCTGACCTTAACCTTAACAAAATCCCTACACAAGAAATGATCAGTGGTGGAGAATTCATGGTGGACATTGCTGTCCTCTTCTCCATGGGTCGAGTACAAAAAGATGATAACATAAAAGCACTAATCGATAGTGGTACTGTCAACACTTTCATTAACCACAAATGGTGCATCAAAAACAAGGTTAACCTTATCCCACTTGTACAACAAATTCAAGTATTTAATGCCAACAGTACTCTGGGCAAAGCCGGAAAAGTCACCCACCGAGTTGAGCTCATCACGGCATTACAGGACCATCATGAAAAGATCAACGCCTTCGTTGTGGAACTAGGTTCCAATCAAATGATCATTGGTTACAACTGGCTTGCTTGCCACAACCCTGACATCGACTGGATCGAGAAGAAAATCAACTTCACCTGTTGCACCAAAGACTGCGACAACTACAAGTCTCAGCGAAATGGGTATTTTGGCTTTGAACTCCAGGTCATTGAAGACAGGGTGGCCAAAAAGGTCCCGGCAGCCTATCACGATTTTCTTGACATTTTTTCAGAGCAGGAATCCAATCATATGCCCTTACGGAAGCACTGGGATCACGCCATCAATCTCAAGCCCGACTTCGTTCCAAGGAAAGGGAGAGTTATTCCTCTATCTGATATGGAGTTGGAAGAAGTACATACTTTCATTGACAAGGAAGTCAAGAAGGGCTATCTACGACTGAGCAAGTCCCCACAAATGTTCCCAGTATTCTTCATTCCAAAGAAGGACAGCAAAAAACACCTCGTCATGGATTATAGATATTTAAATGAAGGGACCATCAAAAACGCATACCCTTTACCACTCATTTCACAGTTAATTGACCGCCTCAAAGGCACGGATATGTTCATAGCCATGGACTTACGCTGGGGATACAACAACGTCCACATTAAGGAAGGTGACGAATGGAAGGTGGTGTTTGTAACGCCAATCAGGGCTTATGAGCCAATGGTCATGTATTTTGGCCTTACTAACTCTCCCCCCACCTTCCAGAATATGATGAACAATATCTTTTCAGACCAATACACGTTCCTCATTATTTATATGGATGATATGATGATATTCACGAAAAAGAAAACCAAAGAAGAACACGAAGTATTGGTTCGCAAAGTACTACAATGTCTCTGGGAGAACGACCTATATATTAAACCAGAAAAATGTGCATTTTCTAAGGACAAGGTCGAGTTCCTTGGAATGAACGTCTTCAAGAATGGCGTAGAAATGCAAGAAAAGAAAACCCAAGCTATCGCGGATTGGCTGGAACCAACACACCTTAAACAAGTCCAGGTGTTCCTAGGCCTATGTAACTATTATCATAAATTTATTGACCAGTTTGCAGAGATTGCAAGACCACTAAACAATCTCACAAAGAAAGACACCCCTTTCCAGTGGGGTGACACCAAACGAGCAGCCTTCCTTGCTCTCAAAAAGAAATTTACGGAAGCACCCCTACTCGCCTACCTGGATAGCACGCGACAGATATGCATTGAAACGGACACATCCGACATTGCAACTGGAGCAATCCTATGGCAGGAATGTGAAGATGGGCAATGGCACCCTTGCGCGTTTTTGTCCCATTCCTTCGATGCCACCGAACGGAATTACCCCATCTACAACAAGGAATTAATGGTGGTCATTCGGGCTCTTGAGGAATGGAGACACTACCTCATCGGGCGAGAACGATTCAAGGTCTGGAGTACTGGAAGAAGCCACAGACTCTCTCCGGGCGCCAGGCATGATGGCATGCCCTACTCCAGGAATTCAACCTCGAGTTTGTGTATCGCCCGGGATCACTAAACTGTGCCAACCCCCTTTCCTGCCGACCTGATCATGGCGACGCGGTCGAAAATCTCAATAAAGATGTCACAGTCTTACCCACAGAATTATTTATAAAAAATGTTACCTTAGAATCCCCACTATTGCAAAAAATACAAAAAGAATCAAAAAATATAAATGACGTCCTTAATTACTCGTATGATACCAAAAGGGAGGTTTACCTCCATGACTTCACTGGCCAGATTTATGTTCCTCCTTCCATCTGCGCCAAGATTCTTAAAGCATGTCATGATGACCCCCTGGGGGGTCACAATGGGCAGGCCCGCACTTACCATACCATAAATCGTTTCTTTATCTGGCCACAAATGCGGAAAGACATTATCTCATATATTAACCACTGCTACATGTGCACTCTCACGAAGGGTTCGTCTAAAGCACTGGCAGGAAAAATCCAACCACTCCTGGTGGCGAGTCACCCCTGGGAAGATATTTCTATAGACTTCATAACCGGACTACCCGAGATCGACAAGATTGACTCAATTTGTGTAATTGTTGATTGATTCTTGAAAGAAGTCATTTACATACCTTGTTTCAAAACTATTTTATCCCTCAAACTAGCTAAAATATTCCATGACCACATATGGTCACAACATGGTATCCCCTGAACGATAGTGTCAGATCAGGACCCCCAGTTCGTGTCGTCCTTCACAACCAAACTGTGTAAATTATTGGGCATGAGCAGAAGCTCTCCATGGCATATCACCTGCAGACAGACAGACAGACCGAATGGATTAACCGAGAAATGGAGCAGTATCTGCGAGCTTATGTAGCCAAGAGACAGGATGATTGGCTTGAATACCTGAAGCTTGCACAATTTCATCATAATAACTCGCTCTCCTCCTCAATCGGTTCCTCCCCATTCGCCGTTACTTGGAACTACTCCCCCCGGATGGGCTTCAAGGGTTCCTCGGACATGCTGGCCGGAAGCTTCCATGCTGACACCAGGTGAGCACATGAAGATGTGCAACGAGCATTAGAGAAAACTTGTATGCGGATGACGCACAATCAAGAATCTGCTAGATCAGATGCACCCGACTACATCCCTGGTGACAAAGTGTGGCTCAGTATGGACAACTTGAAGTTGCCGTACACTGCCCATAAATTAACACAACGATGGCTTGGACCTTACGAGATCACGTGCATACTCCCAAACACAATAGAACTGCGCCTCCCTACATCGTTCAAAATTCACCTGGTAGTGAATATATCGAGGGTGAAACCCTACCAATCCTCGCTGCCCGGTCAACCAATCTCTCACCCAGACGTGATTGAGGTCTCAGAGGAGGGACACCCCAAATACGAGGTGGAGGCAGTAGTCGCCTCCCATTTGAAACGAGGGAAGTTGGAGTATTGCGTGTGCTGGAAGGGGTACGAGGAGACCGATGACATGTGGGAACCAGCTCCCCACCTGGACAATGCTCAGGATCTAGTCAACGCCTTCCATCACTCATCCCCAGCGGCCCCTCGCCTGTTGCATGGTTTGTCTCTGATTGAGATGAATTGACTATTTACTGTCTATGGCCCTGAAGCTGGTATGCCGTTTGCAACAACTCGTCTGGAACTTGAGTCGTAGCAAAGGGGGGTAATGTTACAAACCATCTTCATGCCCCTTTTTTTTCTCAGTCACATGACTCGTCACATGACCTGGGCCCAGACCATGACATCATATGACATCATGCCTCATGGCTGGCACACCCCTTTAATCTCCATTAACCCTGGTGGGAACTCTCTCACATTCATGTACTTATACTAGCCATGTATAGTAGTTTATCCCATGGACCCTATGGTCCGTGCGCCGTCCTCTGTACTATATAAATCCAAGTGTCTCAGCTGGCATCCCCAGCTTTAACCACTTGTTATCCCACTACCTTGTGGGTGATTGGTGCGCGTGAGCTTGTCTTTCCTTTCCTTTACCTCGCCAGGCTCGGTAATAGCCTGTAAAGCTGAGGCCGGTGATGTGCCTGCTTAGCGTTCACAACAGGGAGATGGAGCTTCTAGTGCTGAATGCTATCTGTGCTTCCATTGAAGAGGTCATCCAAGAAGAAACCAAACTCTACCATGCCTAGAGGACATTGAAAGGTATATCCTTGGGTCAGAGGAGTATCTAATAATGCCCAGGCAGGCATCAATGGGGTGT
>JBBPKT010000882.1:0-12732 GCA_038089395.1 Pulveroboletus frians
GATGGGACGCCGCGAAGACGGAGGGTCCAATTTAACCTCAATGCGGAGACCGTCACGGAGGGGGCGAACTCAGGAATCGGTGGCGAATCTCAAGCTTATGAGGGTGAGAGCTGTTGTCCCCGTCCTTTGTTATCGGGCGCTGGCTGACACGTCTGTAGAGCTGATATTTGACTTGGAGGATGGCACTAGTGATCCCGAGTCTTCAGATGCCGCTCCTATCCTTCCATTCGCCGAAAATGCTCAGACGCGACGCCGAGCACGTTATCGTGCTGCAAGCCTCGGGGCTCTGCCAGCATCACTGTCTTCCCTGCGGCCACCGTCACTTCCAGCTTATTCCGTTCATTCCATGGCTGTTGAACAGCTTGCGACTAGTGAATCAAATAGCGTTCCCTTACACACAATGCCACCTGTCGTACTCTTACAGGAAACCCAGTCCAAATACCCCGAACAACTCGATCCACAAGAAGAAGAGATATTGAAATTGGTTGCCGCAAATACCCCTAGTCACAGAAGGGCGTGGATACGAAATGGTAGGGCATGGCAGATGTTCGTGAGCAGACAGCGGAAGGGCATATCCGGAGCCCTGATACCGGAGGAAACTGAGGATGGCTCTGTGCGAGCGGCGGACGGGACGGACGACGGTGACTGGGGCAGTTCCAGGGGTAAGTTTTTACGGCCCGATGATGAGCCTAGGCTCATGAAACACAGACGTGCGGTGGTCTTTAGGAAATGCTGGATTCCCCGCCTCGTTGCCCGTTGATATCGTCCCATTATCTCGTCAGAGAGAGCCCTTGTCGTTGGCATCGTATCAACCTCAAATTTCCCTTGCAGATCGGGCGGGGATGATAGTTCCCGCCTTCCCGCCTAGTCGACGACAAGCATCATCGGCTACGCTGCGCAGGGCTTCATATGCGGAGCGAGATCGCTCCAGAGCTATAGATCCCGGTGCGCTTGATTTTATCGTAGGAGATGGGGAAGAGGTGGAGGAAGAAGAGAGTGAGGAAGAACCTAGCAGAACGAACGTCGTGGATGAGGAACGAGGGAGGCAACGTGCACTCAAGATTCTCGAGGCACGAAGCAGGATCCCTGAAGCGGGCATGTGGATGAGTCTTGCATGACTACCGGCTGGTGTTTGTGTCCGTGTTCCGTTTTTAATGTGGCATATGTCTCGGTCGCAGTGTACACGGTTTGAATTCCTTACATTATTCTATCAGTAATACGCTTTTGCTTCATGTAGCATCGTCATTGCAACTGTTTCGCGCCGATGTTTAGTCTTATCAGCGTGGTTTCCTTGATCGTGTGATATGAACGTATGAATGCCGTTCGCCAGAGCTACTTAATAGATCCCAAAGCGTGGACCCGCTGAGATCGAGGGTTTTGAACAGCCGTTTCACTGAAGAACCGATTGGCGTGCAGGGGCATATGAATATGTGGTGGTTCGGAGAATCCGTTCCTTCCCCCATCAATAGTCCAACCGATCTGCATCACCCCGGGTCATGAATGAAACCATCACCCCACCCGCGTTTGGACTTGGATGCGGGATTCGTGCGACGGACGTCTTCATCCGAGGATCATCCCCTCTTCCAATATGGGGTTGCGGTTCCTCGTGCCGCGTATGCGAGGTACGTCGTACATTCCCTGATGTCCCCGTCTGATGCAAAGATACGTGGGAAGGCGTTCACCGCGCGTTGCGTGATCAGTGTACGGTATGCTGCGCCGGAACGTGGTTCCGTTGGATATGCATGATACGCGATAAAAATGGGTTGGTGGAGGGCACCGTGTGGTGGGTGTCATCCAGTACGTACCTGCGGGTGGCCAGTTCCGTCTCCGGTGTGGGTCGGCGCGCTGGGATTGGCCCGAGTTTTTTTTTGCTTGCGACCGACGCGATCTCAGATCAGATGCCGAGTAAGGTTGGCCGACGATGGGGACATCGTGCGGGGACGCGAATTGTCTTGTTTTATTCAGAACCGCACGAAGCCCTGGAGTCTTGCCTCTGAGCCACACGGGATTGAGCGCGGTTTCGTTCGAGGAACTATGCCTCCATATTTCTATTCCAGAGTGTACGCGATACATACCGTTCAACGAATCTGTGACCCGATCCGGTACTGGGCGGTTCCTATCTCTTATGTGGTTAGGACACAGTCACAGAACGTGCATGAAATATCTTGGCGTCTGCATCCCTGAGCATTCCTGAGAAGCAACCCTAGTGCGAGGGAATACGAGTTTATGGACTTGTTTGACAAAGATTTTGCTGACGACGATCTACCATGGATGTCGGAGCACTGAAAATTGTGGTGAGACAGCTGAACGAAGCAAAAACGTGCGGGTCGTAATACTTGGCGATGGAATGGCCCAAGTAAATGTCTATTTTCGTTTTCCGGGCGTCAAAGACTATGGCTACCACCGTCATATCTACCGTCTCGCATCGAGGAATCCTTGGCCGTTACAATTCACGACAGGCAATGGTCATCAAGGAATCCGTTAGATGAACGACACAATTAAGCCAGTCATGTTGCAATACCAAACAGCATATGTCATTTTCGCCCTACTGGGGGACAAGACCCCCGTTTTTTTCCTGTGGCTGCTCTCGCTCACCTTGGGAAGATAGTTGCGCCTGTTCCTCTCCGATAGTGCGGTAATGTAGGATCAGATGTGTGAGGGGTGTTCCCAAGTCAGCAAACGGAGGGTAGGGAAATTAAACATGCACCACTGCTGCCCGAGGATCGGGGAAGTCTGAAACAGCGCCAGATCGAGACCGTGGGCCGTCGGTACCATCTGACCTGACGCAAAAAAAGCACGCAAAGAACCGAGAGAAGATCGTGTGACATTTGTAGTAGACCATGCGGTAAGGGTTGCAACGTGCCACTTCATAAAGATGCCGCGTGTTTTGCTCTAGATGAAGGATTTGAAACCCATATCTTCCACTCCTTGATCTAGCGCACATTTCTGTGATAGTAGTGCAAGTATGTCTCCTACATTGATTTTATTGACGGTTCTTGAGAATGATCTGCGTTCTCGTCAAAGGGGGCCTCCGGACTCTATGCGCGCCTACGGTGGACATTGGTCGAATGAGTCCGCCTATCTAATATTGGAGCAGACATCTCGATTGGGACAGACGGTTCTTGGATCGGATCAGTGACAGGTGACTTGCAGTGCTCCCTCGACCGCGCTGTTGTAGGGGAGATAATGGCCTGGATAAGTTCTAGACTATCCAGGAAAAAGACGCACTAGCCAAAAAGAAGTGTAAATGAGTACTGAACTCATCTCGATATGGGATACCAGCCAGCGCTGGATGAGATCGTAAAGGTACAGAGCGACGTGTACGGGATGTACGTGAGGCTCTCGCCATCTGGAGCTATTGGAGCCAGGCCCACTGAGGCGAAGAAGAAAGGAAATTGGAGCAATTACTGCCAAGAGGAACGTTGGTTCCCTTTTTACTTATCGCCTTGGTGCTATAGGTTACAGACGCTCGCCAAGTTTCACCTTTGGTGCCTACGATGACGATAAGGTACGGTGAGCTGCGCATTTCCTGGGTCCCTGGTGCCCCTCTGTCGTTTGGGGGCAGTGCGTAGAGAAGGGGCTTAGGGTCCAGCTGCTAGTAGTTGGTTGAGATCGCTGCGAGTAGGTCTGAATACGTTATGTAATACAAAGTCCTCCAATCGGTTGGAGGCAATACCTAAATAGGATAACCCAATGAGCGTAAGGACAAAGTGTAGGGATAGCACTATCAATCTTGGATATGCGGAGGCGGGTCGAAATAGCCCTGATAGTGAATAAAACAAAGAGATGCAGGATGTACAGATAACTATGCACCAAGATGTATGTACAAGATACGTTGATCAACTGGTACCTTTGGCACCTTCCTCATTGTCTCGTGCAACGCGAATGCTGCCCGGGTATCTAGTCCTCGTGAGAAGAAATGTCCAAATGTGATAGCTCAATGAGCGTAAGGACCAAGTGTAAGAATAATACTAGTAATGTTCTCCAACAGTCACTCGTCCTCACTCAGGTGGCCCGCTCATACGCAGATCAACTGGACGACCGCACATGAGAACGGAATGCTACAAGCCTCGTCCTACCTAGCTGTGCCATCCACCCTCACAAACTGGCCCACCAATCCCCTCGATGGACAATGAGACTACAAGCACACACAGGAGATCTCAAACGGTGTGTTAGGCCCACCCGACTCATCCCAAGCGGTCCGTCGTCCATAGACGTTCGTCTTTGGGGAGATTCAAGGTCCAAAGCCCGAGACCGTCAATCTAGTAGAGACACTGTTCGCAGTCAACTCATCAAATTGGTAAGAGGAAAACTCGATTCCGTTTGCTCCGTTCCACCGCCGCTTGCTCCCCAGATTCTCCAAGTTCGTGTACTCGCTAACCACGGAGTCCGTTTCGTCTTTCTCATTCGACACGACAGAGGCAAGGTGAACCGTCTCCGTACGTACCTGTCGTGGAAGGGAGCTTGGGAGCACAGCAGGGACAGCGATGGCGATGGCAGTGGAGGCATCGAAGGCGAAACGCTAGAGCACGGTGCCAACGGTATGCACCATTCCTTCTTACTGTACGTATCTGTCCTGACTACATTTCTCATCCGTAGACAATTTGAAAACGAAGGCGTAAAAGATCACCATCAAGCAGCATTGGGAAATTTCGTCAATCGACCCATCAGGTGGATGACGAAGAGGACGAGGACGACATCGAGGTGCATGATTGATCCAGTGGTTGAAAAGAAGCCGACGACGCAACGCAACAAATGATGCGGGAAGAATACCAACATTATTCGGACTGTCGACAAGCAAGTTTTACTTATCACAAGGGCACGCATTCCGTTTCCACTCATTCACTTGAAGGCCAGTGACGACATGATCGACATTGTCGCCTTCCTTACATTTGAGATGACCCGTGCTCTCACACTGGCAGGCCTTGGCGTCAAAAAATCGCTTGAGGAATTCTATCTGCATGACGATTACACCCCGTTGACTTCTTTCCCCTCGGAAAGTGGAAGGCAGCCGGTATGTGCATGGTCGAGAGGGAAACGTGCTTGGCGAGATGGTGGGGATGACGAGGGCGACAATGGAGAAGACGCTGCTACTGACGAGCTCGTTATTCCTTCCGCCTCCTGAAGCACGGATGGCGCTGCGGCCTGAACATATCCAAAACATCATCGGAGTGCTGGAACGAAGAACTAGAGAGGAGGTTAGATTTGGACAAGAGTGAGTTTGATCTAATGTGAAAACGGGATGTATCGTGTATGTATTTGCGTTCGACTGGGTGGTCTGTGTTCTTTTCTTTTTTAGCTTTCTGTGCACATCCAGTCATGGCACGCACACTCGCTTTAGGTATAATCAATCTCGCATATGCGGAGGTGCGTCGACATAGTCACGATAGCGAGTAAAAACATAATATACAGAGAACTATGCACCAAGATGTATGTACAAGATACGTTGATCAAATGATACCTTCACCTTCCTCATTGTCTCGTGCAACGCGAATGCTGCCCGGGTATAATCTAGCTGGCCAGACTCGTCCACCATACTGTCATAAAACATCGATGCGATCTTGGGTGCCTCATCATCGTCCACTGCCCACATCGTCCCGATCACAGAACGGAATCCGACGAACTGCATTGCAGATGCCAGATGGATTACTTCATCCGGACTCTCCTCATCCCCAACAGTGGTATGACAGGCCGAAAGGTATGCGAACTCGGGGTTTTCTAGATTGCACTGGATAATTTGCTGAATCGTGAAGTGTCCGTCATGGAGAGCAAAGGCAGACTCGAACGGTTGCTTGGGGTTCGGGAGACCATGACACGCAAAGTGCACCCATTCGTTCCTGCCGAGCTCGTTGCAGATCCGAGCAATGCAAGAGTCCGGACCCTCGACACATGTGAACCTGACGAGACCATCGACTCGCTGACCAACATTGGCCAGCTCAGTGCTGACAGAAACAAGCTCGTTCTCGCCAACGGCCGTCGCCTGACCTATAGCAGCGAAACATTTCCTTCTAGTTACAGAACGCGCGGGGTTGTGTCTTCTAGCATAAATGAGGACGGCGAGGGTAGGGGTGTAGGACGAAACGTAGAGATCGGCGAAACCTTGCTGGCCTTTCCTGTATGGAGCGGCAGCGTGGAGCGGGAGATAGGAAAAGTCAGCAGTAGGGCACCACCAGACTCGTGATTGGACTGGATGGATCGTCTGGAGAGATTCTGCTATAGGAGAAACGATCTCATCCCAGAGTTGCCGCAGAACGAAGCAGATCTCTCTCGTCACATCCATCGACTTTGCGCGCGCAGTTAGGGTGCGGAATTTTGATGAGAGTCCTCGAACACCTTCTTTCGTGATTGAGAGTGGAATGTGAATAGGATCCCGGTCAATCAGGACAATGAGAGCATCGCATCCATACTCGCTCGCATTCACAATAATGACGGGCCCCTCGCGGGCTGCTTGCTGGAGATCAGAAAAGAAGGGGGGGAGGAGAAAGCGTGATAGACCAGGCAACTTCCGGATGCTGGTCACGACGCTTTCCAACTCGACATTGAGATTGCATACCCTATCATGCTGGTCTGCACCAGGAGAATTGATGGCACTGCGAATGAATGAAGTGAGCCGTGTGAAGTCATTTGCCAACATCTTTCCCGCCGCGCCAGACGCAATGACATCGTCGAGTGGGGAACGAAGGCGAGTGAGTTGGTTCCAAAATACACCCCGACCCTGTTCTAGAAGTTCGACTGCTCGAGCAGGAAGCTGGTTGCGAAGGCAGGCTGAGAATGCATCTACTGAGAGCGACGATATGAGGGTCTTGAAGATGGTAAGGTGCTGAGGTAAGGATGGGAGAGTAGCCAGGTGATGAACGAGTAATCGAAGGGATGTTTCGTATGCCAAAAGTGTGGTGGGATGATGGAACTCCTCAGCCACACGGACCCATGATTTGGCGGCAAATATATCGTAAGGAGACGTCGTTTGTAGCACATGTGCCAGGTTGGTATAGAGGCCGAATAACTCCTCCTTGTCATCTAATTGACCCGATTGTGTGAACCGAATGCGGAGATTGCCTGCAAGGCTATGCAAACTGATTGACCGATGTGGGTGGCCTATTGGACAAAGTGCCAGTGCTTCTCGATCGAGGGCAATACCCTCATTGAGATCCTTCATTCCACCGAGCATCTTGTGCCTAGTGAAGAAGTGATGCGCAAGGTTGTTCAACGATCTTGGCCGACCTGGGTGGCCCACTGGACAAAGTGCCACTGCTTCTTGATCAAGGATGATGCCCTCATTGAGATCGTCTATTGCACCGAGCGTGTCATACCGAGTGGAGAGGTGAAGTGCAAGGTTGTTTAGCAATGCTGGCCGGTTTGGGTGGCCCACTGGACAAAGTAATAGTGCTTGTTGATCGAGGAGAATCGCCTCATCGAGATCCTCCATTGCACCGAGCGCGTCGTACCGAGCGGCGAGGTGAAGTGCAAGGTTGTTCAACGATATCGACCGATCTGGGTGGCCCAGTGGACAAAGTGCCAGTGCCTCTCGATTGAGGACAATCCCCTCGTTGAGATCCTCCATTGCACCAAGCATGTCGTACCGAGTGGAGAGGTGAAGTGCAAGGTTGTTCAAAGATGTTGACCGACCTGGGTGGCCTACTGGACAAAGTGCCAGCGCTTCTCGACCGAGGACAATCCCTTGATTGAGATCCTCCATTGCACCGAGCGCGTCGTACCGAGTGGAGAGGTGAACTGCAAGGTTGTTCAACGATATTGACCGACCTAGGTGGCCCAGTGGACGAAGTACCAGTGCTTCTCGATCGAGGAAAATTCCCTCATTGAGATCCTCCATTGCACCGAGCCTGTCGTACCGAGTGGAGAGGTGATGTGCAAAATTGCTCAACAATGTTGACCGACTCGGGTGGCCTACCGGACAAAGTGCCAATGCTTCCCGTTCGAGGACAATCGCCTCATTAAGATCCTCCATTGCACCGAGTGTGTCATACCGAGTGGAGAGGTGAAGTGCAAGGTTGTTCAGCGATGTTGATCGATCTGGGTGGTCTGCTGGACGAAATGCCAGTGCTTCTCGATCGAGGACAGTCGCCTCATCGAGATCCTCTATTGCACCGAGTGTGCCGTACTGAGTGAAGAGGTGGTGTGCAAGGTTATTTAACAACGTTGACCGGATTGGGTGGCCCACTGGACAAACTGCCAGCGCTTCTTGATCGAGGGCAGTCGCCTCATTGAGATCCTCTATTGCACCGAGCGTATCGTACCGAGTGGAGAGGTGATGCGCAAGGCTGTCCAACAATGTTGACCGACTTGGGTGGCCCACTGGACAAAGTGCCAGGACTTCTCGATCGAGGACAATCCCCTCGCTGAGATCCTCCATTGCACCAAGCATGTCGTATCGAGTGGAGAGGTGAAGTGCAAGGTTGTTCAGCGATCTTGACCGACCTGGGTGGCCCACTGGACAAAGCGCCAGTGCTTCTCGATCGAGGACAATCACCTCATCGAGATCCTCCATTGCACCGAGTGCGTCGTATCGAGTGGAGAGGTGAAGTGCAAGGTTGTTCAACGATATTGACCGACCTGGTTGGCCCAGTGGACGAAGTGCCAGTGCTTCTCGATCGAGGAAAATTCCCTCATTGAGATCCTCCATTGCACCGAGCATGTCGTACCGAGTGGAGAGGTTATATGCAAGGTTGCTCAACAATGTCGACCGCATTGGGTGGCCCACTGGACAAAGTGACAGTGCTTCTCGATCGAGGACAGTCGCCTCATTGAGATCCTCCATTGCACCAAGCATGGCATACCGAGTAGAGAGGTGAAATGCAAGGTTGTTCAACGATGTTGACCGTATCGGGTGGCCCACTGAACGAAGCGCCAG
Source organism: Pulveroboletus frians (assembly GCA_038089395.1). Lineage (NCBI taxonomy): Eukaryota > Fungi > Basidiomycota > Agaricomycetes > Boletales > Boletaceae > Pulveroboletus > Pulveroboletus frians. The sequence goes on from JBBPKT010000882.1 coordinate 8,870, forward strand.
TGCTTCTCGACTGAGGAAAATCCCCTCGTTGAGATCCTCTATTCGCCCGACCCGCTCGTACCGCAACCACAAATGAAATGAAAGCAAGTCCAGGAAAGCATATCGCATAGAGTGATTGGATGGGCAAAGGCTCAGTGCTTCGCGATCGACGGCAATTGCCTCGTCAATGTAATCTCTCCCATATCCTCGCCTAAATTTGGCGGCGAGAGATCTCGCCCGTGAATGCAACCGCTTAACTGGCGCACGCATCAGTTTCACAGGTGACTCTGTGTGGACAGAAAGAGACACACCTCTCGATTTCATATGGGCTTTATGGTCGCAACCCAACGTGATGATTCTGGGAAACACTGGAATTGAAAACACTGGGCCGTGCGACTCAGCGGGCTGTGAGCCGATGGTGTGAAAGAGCAGCGACACAGTACTCACAGGTTTCAAAGTGCTCTGGATTCTGTCACAAACATATTAACAGACCACCCGTAGGGCCTCTACGGTGGACAACTCGTCTTCTCTGTTCAAAAACGTTATCGCCCTGTCTCCTCCACCAGTCGCGTTTGGTTGTACGATGATTGCATCACACCTCAAGGACTACACAATGCGGGAGTGAGAGGAGCTGCTTAGTGAAGTTGTGAAGTTTCGGGGTCCTCACCACATCCTTTTGCGTGAAGCGGTGAAAGCATCGCTTCATCCTCGGCTACATGGTATGTTGATCGTCGTGACCTGTTTGATCTTCACCCAATACCTTGCTAGTTGCGAAACATCACTTTCCGGAGGATATTCCATGCAAAGACATACGTCTTGGCACCCTCTATGAATCAGGGAACAGCTGTGGACTCATTCGCGTGGTCGTCCAAAGCTAACGTTGCGGCGACACATGCACTTCGCTGGACGATGAAGACAGTACTTTCATTTATATCATAGAACATTGAGTCGTTCCTCACATAAATTCTGTTCGAGTGGCATGCATACGCTGATTGAAAGGACTCACTGGGCGGAGATAAACTGCTGATATCGCTAGCAAGCGATGGGTACGGTGAATGTAGTCCGGGAAAGAGAAGAAAAGACCCGAATCTCGCCCACTCCAACCTACCGTCCCATTAGTACACGAAAACCAATATAACGCCCAGCTTTGTGAGTTCAACAGACCTTACCTCCTGCTAAAGCCAACCCCCAAGTCTCCCTCATATCCTCACCATGGCCATCTCCAACAACCATGTCATCGACAAACGCGTATTGCTTGCCAATCAACCATCGGCTCGACCCGTCCAACCTTCTTGTTTGTGTCGGGACCGAAGTGGCTAACATCTCTCAGCACGTCAGCGGCCTCGCCACGTTCGCGCGCATCGAGGGCAAGGAATCTCGGGTCACATCGATGGATTCAGCAAGAGCGACCGGGTTCTGTTTGGTTCCTTTGCCTGCCACAAGCCGGGCATCTGTGCAACTGCTGCAAAGAGGCACCGTGCACTGAGAGTGGACGCCGCTGAATGAACACAGGGTATCCTTCGCACCCCTGGCCAACTACTGGAGCTCACTGCCTCTCCATATCTTTCATCGAAGGAAGACTGGGACAAGGTGGCCGTCTCTGCGTTGGGAAAGCGAGGTGATGTATCTCGAAGGTATATTCAGCTCCAATCGAACTAACAGGTTGCGTCCAGGGCCACATATCCCTCCAGGGTGCTATCAGTACCCCAGGATGGTCTCACAACTCCTGCTGTAAGTGCACTCTCTTTTGATGAAGATCTCTCCACTATTAGGTGCGTATACTTCGAGGACTAGCAACTGATTATATGTTAAAGTCTTCACAAAGGCAGCGCTTGCAGCTTGGGCGTTTCAATTCTCCGCTTCGTGAGTCACTCCGCAGCAATGCTGGGAATGCTCATCGAAACCCTTCCTGCAAGAAGTAGCGACAATCGGTGCCGCTCCGCGAAGAGGGCATTTCACTTCCCGCTTGCTTAGTCGTCATCCAAACATCGTTGCCATGGAGGTAGAGCTTCGAGATGTCCACATGTGGCCTGATCAATGTGGGCCCATCTCTTGCGTTTCTGCGCCTGTTGATGGGTGTGCATGCAGTCTGTGTGTTGGGAATAGAACTGAGCGGGTCCTGAAAATAAGTTCTCGTCCTGCAAGGTACGATCCTTTAGACTTATAAGCCGAGTCCGATATGAATCTGCTCTGTGGACAATCCTTCGATACAGGCGATAGAGCAGGTCTTTGGTTGGTTGTTCCCCCAGACCCTCCAAAACTACTGAAACTACAATGGAAAGGCTGACAGATATGTTCAGACGTGTTACTGCGAACCGCGGCAAACATCCTCCAAAGGTCTGCGCGTGCCAGGCATTAAAATGGTATCGAATTCTTATTTCCCTGAAAGGTCACCCACTTCTCCATCGTAACCCCACCATCGATTCTCAGCTACTTCACAATCTGTGGGTGAATCATGAGTCCCCCCGGATCGGCCCAATTCAAGAATCGAGCAAGTACCAAGTCACCGACCCAGCCATCCGCGATGCGTACTTACCCTTTTTCAGGTCATCTTCGATGAATTCATCTTTAACCATCTGCCCCGTCACTTGATTTACATCCGCGAGTCAGCGAACCCTCCTGACATCAAGATCATCTCAGGATCATCCATCTCCTCGCTCTTCGAAGAGGATCTACGTCGCATCGACGAGAACCACGGTTCATTGGAACAGCGAAAGAAGTCCATCCATGACGAACTCAGAGGACTCCTCAAATTCGCCATCTTCTCTCATCGATGGTACGCGGAAGGAGAGCCCACGTTCCAGGCGATGGCGTCGAACTCCAAGCCGTCCGGGAGGGGGTTCGAGAAGCTCATGGCGTTTTGCGAGAAAGCCATGCAGTTTGGGTGCAAGCTGGCGTGGTCGGATACATGTTGCATCGACAAGAGCAGCAGCGCAGAGCTCGATGAGGCGATCAGGTCCATGTTTCGATGGTATCGCCAGGCGCACATCTGCATCGTTCACCTTGCCGGGGCACGGACGATCTCGGAGCTGAAAGGAGACGAGTGGTTCAGACGGGGGTGGACGTTACAGGAGCTTCTCGCGCCGGAGAGAATCAAGTTCTACGGCGAGAACTGGCAAGAGATCTCCACCGCGAGCCCGAACAACGACAAGGAGAACGATGGTCTCATGGAAATCATATCACGCATCACGCATATACCCCGCCATGAGCTCGCGTCTTTCAAACCCGGGACAAAGCACATTCGCCAGAGAATGTCCTGGGCGTCCAAACGGCAGACGACGCGCATTGAAGATCTTTCGTATTGTCTCATCGGTATTTTTGATGTCAACCTCCCGATTGCCTATGGGGAAGGTGATTGGGCGTTCTATCGACTGATGGAAGTCATCATCCAGAGATGTGACGAGTGGGGGATCTTTGCATGGGCAGGGACCCCGTCTCTGCACGGTCGGACGAAAGCCATCGCACAGTCACCCATGTGTTACCAGGAGATCAACACAGAACGGTTCCCTATCGAGGATGAGACGAAGGTACACGGGGACACCTCGTTTACCCTGTCCCGCAAGGGCTTGCAGTTATGGTTGATGATCGCTATTGGAGATCTACAAAGCACGGGTATGGCGAACTGCTACGAGTTTCATGTCTGCCACACTCGGGATTCTGACAAGCGAAACTTCACGCCGATTGAAGTCCAGACGTCGATAGAAGGTTTCAAAATCGAAGAAGTCGAGTGGGCGGTCGGCATCCTGAACTATCATGCCACCGAGGACCCGGAAGACGAGCACGGGAAACTCGAAGGAGACAGAGACTACGTCTGCTTTCTCCTCTACCGTCCGAAGAAGGTCCGGGATGAATCAGAGGGGACCAAAGAACCGAAGGAGGATGAA